>BLSH010340678.1:176160-199385 GCA_018402905.1 Glandirana rugosa | reverse complement strand
CCCCCCCCCCCCCCCCCCCCCCCCCCCCCCCCCCCCCCCCCCCCCCCCCCCCCCCCCCCCCCCCCCCCCCCCCCCCCCCCCCCCCCCCCCCCCCCCCCCCCCCCCAAACCATGTTTTTAGCACCAGGTGACACCAACCCTAATGATGCCACTGCGAGAAGCCATGTGGGGGACACAGCAACCATGTGGAAGAAGGTGCTCTGGTCAGATGAGACCAAAATTTAACTTTTTGGCCTAAAATCAAAGCGCTATGTGTGGTGGAAAACGAACACTGCACATCACCCTGAAAACACCATTCCCACCGTGAAACATGGTGGTGGTAGCATCATGTTGTGGGGATGCTTTTCTTCAGCAGAGACAGGGAAGTTGGTCAGAGTTGATGGAGAGATGGATGGAGCCAAATACAGGGCAATCTTAGAATAAAACCTGTTGGAGTCTGCAAAAGACTTGAGACCAGTGGCGGCTCGTCCATTGGGGGGCGAGCTCTGCCCCCTCTATCCACGGCCACCACTCCCTATTCATGCGTCTAGCCCCTTTCAGGACGCCCGGCTCATGAATTACAGCGGCGGGGGTGTTTTTTTGAAGCACCTGATTAGAGCCAGAGGCTCTAATAGGCTTCAAAATAGGGTGGACTCTTGGCGCAGAGCATTGCACTACAAGCCCACCCAGGTGTTACAATAGTGAATGAATGTTTGCGATTGAAACACTGATCCTCAATCCGGCCAATCAGAAGCGGATCTGAGACCCATTTTCTGATTGGTCAAAAAGGGAAGAGTCCCAATTGGCTGCCGAGGAGGAGAGAGGAAATGGAAGCCGCCGCAATGCCCGTGGAGAGAAGGGGAAGCCATCGATGAAGCCCAGGAGAAGTGTTGCCCACCATAGATGGGGTAAGTGCTCCAGAACCGATGGGGGGAGGGGGTTGGTTGGGGTTGTTACTGTTTGCCGCCCCCCACAAAAAAAAATTACTACCGGCCGCCACTGCCTGAGACTGGGGTGGAGGTTCACCTTACAGCAGGACAATGACCCTAAACATACAGCCAGAGCTACAATGGAATGGTTTAGATCAAAGCATATTCATGTTAGAATGGCCCAGTCAAAGTCCAGACCTAAATCCAATTGAGAATCTGTGGCAAGGCTTGAAAATTGCTCTTCACAGATGCTGTCCATGCAATCTGACAGAGCTTGTAGTATTTTGCAAAGAAGAATGGGCAAAAATGTCCTCTCTAGATGTGCAAAGCTGGTAGAGACTTCCCCAAAAAGACTTGCAGCTGTATTTGCAGTGAAAGGTGGTTCTACAAAATATTAATTCAGGGGGGCTGAATACAAATGTACCCCACACTTTTCACATATTTATTTGTAAAAAAATTTTGAAAACCATTTATCATTTTCCTTCCACTTCACAATTATGTGCCACTTTGTGTCGGTCTCATAAAATCCCAATAAAATACATTTTACGTTTTTGTTTGTACCATGACAAAATGTGGAAAATGTGAAGGGGTATGAATACTTTTTCAAGGCACTGTAGTCTATAAAATGCTAACAAAATAAGGCATTTCATGAAGTCTGTATTAAAACAAATTAGATGTTTCCCTGTATTTGAGAATCACCTATTAAGGTTAATATCACAACTACATTTAATGCACATATATCACCGGTAGGGTGATACCTACCAAAGGCCAAAAGGCCACTGACCAACCTTAGATGATACTATTGCTATGTACATTTTAGTTATGGCATGGTGAGTCTGTAAATCACCCTTACTTGAAAAGGGTTTCATGAAACCCTGAGGTTCCTCCAGAGGTTTCTAGGGATTTCTTCAGCAATTTCTCACTCTCAGTAACTACTGCCGCCAATGATCTTTTTGGACATCTTTAAGGGGGCATTCTTCCCACTGACCACCAATGTAAAGAGCATTCTTCCCACTGACCCCCAATGTAAGGCGCATTCTTCGCACTGACCACCAATGTAAGGACACTTCTTCCCACTGATCACCAATGTAAAGAGCATTCTTCCCACTGACCCCCAATGTAAGGCGCATTCTTCGCACTGACCACCAATGTAAGGACACTTCTTCCCACTGACCACCAATGTAAGGTGCATTCTTCCCACTGACCACCAATGTAAGGAACAATCTTCCCACTGACCTCCAATGTAAGGAGCATTCTTCCCATTAGCCACCAATGTAAGAAGTATTCTTCCCACTGACCACCAATGTAAGGGACATTATTCCCGCTGGCCACCAATTTAAGGAGCATTCTTCCCCTTAGCCACCAATGTATGGTGCATTCTTCCCACTGACCACCAATGTAAGGGAGCATTCTTCCCACTGGCCACCAATGTAAGGGAGCATTCTTCCCACTGACCACCAATTTAAGGTTCATTCTTCCTACTGACCACCAATGTAAGGAGCATTCTTCCCCTTAGCCACCAATGTAAGGAGCATTCTTCCCGCTGGCCACCAGTGTAAGGAGCATTCTTCCCCTTAGCCACCAATGTATGGTGCATTCTTCCCACTGACCACCAATGTAAGGGAGCATTCTTCCCACTGGCCACCAATTTAAGGTTCATTCTTCCTACTGACCTCCAATGTAAGGAGCATTCTTCCCCTTAGCCACCAATGTAAGGAGCATTCTTCCCACTGGCCACCAATGTAAGGTCAATTCTTCCTACTGACCTCCACAATATTTTTGGGATCCCTGCAGAACCTGGACTGGCTCTCGGCTGAATCTGGGTCATAGGAGTGCAGAACTAAACAAGTCCATAAAATATTTGCAGCGCCCCTTTAAAAATTATCAATAAATAATGATTGTGACCACAGGATCCTATACAGATGGTGAATCCGCTGAAGAGACACAGATAATGCAATATGTCTTATTGATACTTAATTAATCAATGCAATTCTATAACAGTTCCAAAAAAATGTAGGTCCTGTGAGAATATGACAAGGCAAATGGGTATATGATGAATCCAAATAAAGTATGGGTGTACGCTTACCAGAAGCCCTAAGGCTATGCGCGGATGGTCAAATGGTAGACCCACGGATGGTCCTCTGCTGTCATCCGAATCCAATCGGGTAGTGTGTTGAGATCAGGTAGTTGGTTCCAAAACGATGCTAGAAGCGATGTCATCCATCCATAGAGCCCCAGGTGTATTGAGATGAGTCTTTATCCAGGTGGATGGTCCCACTGCCTCCAGACAAATACTCCTCAGGTGATACGTTGCACTCAAGGTGTTGGATAAAAAATGAAAAACGCAATAGTGTAATACTGTATACAAAAGTATTTATTGCGCCAAAAGGAATAAAATAATACTCACAATATGGTAAGTAAAACAGAGCTCTTCAAACAAATGTGACAGAGGGGTCAGGAAACCCGACGCGTTTCGGCTCAGGAAGCCGTCATCTGGGGTATAACCCCCTTCTGTCACTACCCATATTTATAATAGAAGCAAAATGTACAGGAACACGCCCCTTGCAGGGCTGCATCCGGATGTCAGTTTTTGCTTTACTAAAATGGCGCCAAACGGCGTGAGTTCCAAGCCTCATTTTCATCCCTGCACATGGATTGTCTGGTGTTGGCAGAGACTGTCAGAAGTGACTCATGCAGATAGAGCAATAAGAGAGGAGATAGACATCAAACTCAGTGCTTTGAATAGAGGCACATACACACTATAAAAGGATATGCTTTGTTCATGTTTAATCTCAGAGGTTTACAAACACTTTAACTTGTAGTGTGGAGTTTTTACGAACCAGGTTGACGGTGAGACTTATTTGGTGCATAGAAGTCGCCAGTCCAGGATCCAGGCACCCTGTAAAAACAACCACTGCAACACCACTGGATAGTAATGCCAATGGGATTACCAAAGTAATACCCAGGGTTCCATCCCTACTGACCCAACTCTCCAATATTAGTATGAGGACTTACACTAATAAATTTATCCCAATAAAGCAACCCAAGCAGCAGTGGTAATGGATGAAATTCAATAATCCCTCTCAGCCAATCATATTTCAGACGAACGTAGCAGGAGATCATAGAGGATGATATGCATTTTTATCATTTCTTACAGTCCTTTTTTTATCTTTTTTAAATCTTTTATATGAAGTTTTTTTACAATTTCTGATAGTAGTATTTTTATGTATTTATTTTATTGTATTGTAATTTTATGTATGTCCAAAGTGAAACCACGTGCAATATTGATCTGCATGTCCTTTGTGATGTATTTGTTTTTTAGCCCTGATGAAGGAGCGAGTTTTACTTCTAAAATGTGTTGGCTTTCTTGTATAGTCACCGGAATAAATTTGTATTGGGAGTATTAAAGTGGTTGTAAACCCTTACATATACCCATTGAAGTGACTGGCCTCAGATGATATGCAGAGATGAAACAAATCCTCCTACATACGTTGTACCTGTTCATTTGCAGCTCCCCCCGAAAATCCTTCTAAGGTACACATTCTACACAGCATTCCTGAGCATCAGAAAGCAGGGGTGGGGATCTGATGCCACACACTGCACTCCATAGCGCACAGAACTGAGTGTAATCTGAGACCTGAGTGGAGGGAATAGACACACCACCCTCTACACCACATGTGACAAACACAAGGCTGAATCTGACCCCCAAGACTGTTTCATGTGGCCCTCGCACTTCTTCTGCAGCTGTGGCACCCCGCCCGTCTTCGCCTCCACCTTGTCACAGTAGTTGGCAGCAGACAGGAGGACCAAATCCCTCTGCCAGATCCTGTGCTTCTCCATACAGCCGTGAAGAGGTTCGTCCCTGCCCCCCAGTCTCAGCAGTCGGCAGCAGAGAGGACAACAGAACTCCTCCTACAGGTCTTGTGCCTCTCTGTGCAGCTGCAGCACCCCACTCGTCTCCGTCTCCCCTGAGATGACTCCAGTCCTCCTCTGGTCCTTCTCCAGATTCTGCACTTTCTGTGCCAGCTCTGCCCCAACTTCTTCCTGGCAGTAGCACAAGGTGAGGGTGGTGCACTGTGATGTAAAAGGGGGTGGGGTTCTCTAGACATCTATTCTTACAGATACAACCGGCCCTTGGAGGGCAACCATAACACTGATGCAACCCTAGATGAAATGGAGTTTGACACCCCTGATCTACACAGTCTCGTAGGGAAACATGCACACAGCTGGGGCTGTCAATCACCTGCATTGTGCTGGGAGGGGGGGGGGGGCAACTCCCGGGATTGTCTGGTGTAGGGTTGCCACTTTTCCTTCAAGCCAAACCTAAACGCTTTATCGATGCACAGCAATTTTTTTCTTTTAAGTATATACTATAGGTTTGTACCAGACCTGGGACACCTTTGAGTACTCCAAAGAAAATAGTAACTTTTAGACCCCATGTCTCTCCTCTAGCCTCCAAAGGATCTGATCATTTGGAGATTTCTGCCCCTACAGGGCCTTAAAAAGCCCTGATTTTTATTTTGCAGAAATGAACTGTAAAGTTGCCCGGGCCCCCCTTTTGAGCTGATAGGGCCGGGCCCAGTACAACAGGACTGGCTGTACTACCTTATCAGCAGCCCTGGGTTGAAATGCAGTACCTCCTATCAACCAATCATATTTCAGATGATCACAGTAAGGGCTGTATCACACTAGAACACGGTGCAAGAAAGGTGCATTCCCTGTGGGTTTCCCTTGCTGCGCTGGAAACGCACTGCCTTTGCGATCTGCTGCGGGTGGCAGTACATTAGTGAAACCCCAAACACAGATGTGTGTTGTTTGTGTGCACTAGATTGCATACCTCCCAACTTTCTGAGATGGGAATGAGGGACACCTATTAGCAAAAGTATGCAGGCATAGGACACACCCCTTGCCACACCCCCTTAGAAGAGAGTTATAAAAAAAATTATTAGTTAAACCCACAAGTTTTTTTTTTTTACCACTACTATTCCTTTATATTGGCTTTTGAAATATCCAAATGCAGCAATTTAGAAATTGGATAAAAGGTTTAGCACTGGGAAACACTTTTTTGATAGATAAATAGCGCATTTTATATACAGATATATGCATGAGACCAAAATGAGGTACAAATGAGGATGAAAGAGGGACAGAGGGACTTTGTTCCAAATCAGGGACAGTCCCTCGAAATCCGGGACAGTTGGGAGCTATGAGATTGCATGGTACCGTAGATTTGGTGCAGTGCTTTTTTTTTTCAAGTAATCCTTGCATACTTTCTCCATGTCCTGGTGCGATTTCAGCTCATTTAAATAAATGAGCTGTAAAATTGCACCAAATGTGGCTTGCGTTCCTGTGCGATCCCGGTGAGAACCGGCCCTAAAGGATCCAGGAGGATGAATTCTGATCAGGGCCGGATTAAGAGCACCATGGGTCTGGTGCTGAGGATTTTGGTGGGCCCACGATTTACATACCAATCATGTGTACACACACAGAGGAGGGCAGGGCAGCATCAGTGACTCACTGGGCTGGGCCTATCTTAAAGTAGGGGCCTGGAGCTACAGCTCCAATAGCCCCTATGTTAATCCAGCCCTGATTCAGATTGCTATTAAGTACAGTACTATGTGCTGGTCTTCAATTTACAGAATATGCCCCTTTTGCTGATTGATGTGACTGATATGTTTGTAGAAGTATCACTCATATGAGATCGGATCATGGCTGCGCGTCCAACATCAGGTGCCTCTAGGAAGTGCCATTACCGTGTATGGCCACCCCTCACTGTTCCCTAATGCTGCTGGTTTTATAGAGGAGAATATGAAAATCAGAGCACTGTAAGCAGTGACAGATGTGCATATTTCAGAGGAGAAATTATTAGGTCAGTGGTCCTACGCCTAAAAGCATCCAATGCTGTTTTCCCAGCTGTTAACTCCCAGCGTTTTAAATGTATTTTGGGGTTTTGTAGTTCTAATCTCTTACTGGGCAGATTATGGAAATCCAGCGACCGTCTCACACTAGACACCGAGCAGCTTTAAAAATAACCTTCTGTAAAGGGAACCTGTCTTAAATATTAACATAAAGATATTTGACCAGCCTTGTTGGGATGGATTGGAATAGATAAATACAAAGGCTGAAATGTTCCCGAGGAAAATGCTGCTCCGGGCTCCCTTCAGTATCTGCCCACATATCGGAAATGTCTTAGCATTTGGTTGGGTGATCTCAGCTGGACTTTTAGTTGTGCTTTATTGAATCTCCCCCACCCCCTGAGTGTAGCCCACCTGGTCACACCCGTATCTTCCGCACCGCTCTAGTGATCTCCATAGTGTAGCTCTGCTCCATCTAACCTCCAAAAACGTTAGGTCCATTCATTCATATGTCTTTTGAATTTACATTAATATGTTAAAGCTTATATGAGATTTTAATGACTGTGTCACACTTACCTTCTCCAGGTATGCTTGACCACCAGTACTTTCAGGTTTTACCGAGAGCGCCAATGCCACGACCAATAAGGACACAGTTCTAAATTCAGGTGCATTTTTGAATTGCAAACTAACCCATGGTTTGGTGTTTCAGCACCAAGTCACTACACTGCTGCTGAGCCCCCCTTCTGCTAGGGGGCCTCTGCTAGGTAATTATGGATCCATGGGGGCACTGAAGGACACAGGGTGCTCTGCACTGGAGCCATGGTAACACAGGAGTAACAGTGGCCCCTGTGCGCTTGTGACTCTGGGTGATCTATTCCAGTGATCCCTGTGCATCTGTGATTCCATTGCAGAGAACCTTCTTTCTTCCAGTGGCCCCTGTGCACCTGTTACACCAATACAGAGCATCTTGTGACCTCCACTGATCTTTGTGCTCCCATGACACTAATGCATAGCATCCTGTGTCTTCCAGTGACCCGTGTACCTGTGGCTCAATGCAGAGCATCCTGTGTCTTCCAGTGACCCCCGTGCACCTGTGCCTCCATGCAGAGCATCCTGTGTCTTCCAGCGGCCCTTGTGCTCCCGTGACTTTAATGCAGAGCATCCTGTGTCTTCCAGTGGCCCCTATGCACCTGTGACTCCATGCAGAGCATCCTGTGTCTTCTAGCAGCCCCTGTGTGCCTGTAACTGCATTGCAAAGAATTATGTGTCTTCTAGTGATCCCTGTGCACCTGTGATTCAATTGCAGAGAACTTTGTGCCTTCCAGTGACCCCTGAGCACCTGTAACTCCAGTACAGAGCACCCTGTGCCCTCCAGTGACCCCTGTGCACCTGAGGCCTAATGCAGAGCATCCTGTGTTTTTCAGTGGTTCCTGTGCACCTGTGACTCCAATACAGAGTGTGACAGACCCGACTGGGGCTTTTGGAGGGGACCGCAGGGTAGCACCTTGCCTACTGACTTTGGACCTTGGCTTTTGAGTGGACTCTATTCTTCGGGAGCTGTATGTCTAGGGCACCTCTGCAGTATTTTTACTTCAGATTTAAGTCCATGTCTCCCCAAGACACACAGACTCTGAGCACTGGATACAGATTTGAGGTCTCTATGCCCAAATCAGCATTGACTGCTTCAACCACCCTCCTAGACACAGCAGATGTTAATATAATCAGCTCAAAACAACCTGATGCTGGGGTCTCCTGCTATAATCTGTTTACTAAGAGGTCTTTCTCTCATGCTGTAATTCCCCCAATGTGTGCCTCCTTGGTGTGAATTCCCACTGTTAAATGAGTCACCTATTGTTTCTGTCCATCTGCTAATCCTTTTAGAGATTTGGACAGCCCTAGGTCTTACTTACTGGGTCTTACTGGGGTACTGGTGCCGAACGGTCTGGGCACCTAGGCTTGTTTAAGTAACTAATGGTTGATTAGCATACTGTTTATATTTTTGTTAATGTGATCAAGCTCTTACCTGATCTTATGTGGTATATATTCTGTGTGAATTTACAATACATTCAGTTCCAGTTTGCAACTAAGCTAGTGTCGTCTAGATCTTGGATGCAATATTCAGCTATAATATCTGGTTCCAGACTGGAGAAAGCTGTATATCTTAACGGAAGCACCCAAGAGGGGTGCCAAGCGGACCATCATACAGAGCATCCTGTGTCTTCCAGTGGTCTCTATGCACCTGAGGCTCAATGCAGAGCATCCTGAGTCTTCCAGTGGCCCTTGTGCACCTGAGGCTCCATGCAGAGCATCCCGTGTCTTCTAGTGGCCCTTGTGCACCTGAGGCTCCATGCAGAGCATCCTGGGTCTTCCAGTGGCCCCTGTGCACTTGTGAGTCCAGTACAGAGCATCCTGTGTCCTCCCGTCACCCCTCTGCTCCTGTGACTCCATTGCAAAGCTTCCTGTGTCTTCTAGAGATTGCTGTGCACTTAGGTCTCCATGCAATCTCTGGTATGTTGTACAGTTGCCTGGCCTACTACATTCACCGTCATTACCCTCTGCTGCCTATTTACCCTCAGGTACACGGCTATCACCAAGACTGTCCTTCTCTCAGTGGATACGGACCCCTGTCCATGACAGATCGAATTTACATTTACTTTAGGCCCTGATGAAGAGGACCCCAGAGACGTGTTAGCTTGTAAACAGCTATTACACTATATTGCCAAAAGTATTGGGACACCTGCCTTTACACGCACATGACCATTAACGGTATCCCAGTCTTAGTCTGTACGGTTCAATATTGAGTGGCCCACCCTTTGCAGCTATAACAACTTCTTCATTCTTTCTGAAGCACATTTGTGAGGTCAGGCACTGAAGTGGACGAGAAGGTGTTCTATTGGGTTGAGGTCAGGACTCTGTGCAGACCAGTCAAGTTCCTCCATGCCAAACTTGCTCATCCATGTCTTTATGGACCTTGCTTTGTGCACTGGCGCACAGTCATGTTGGAACAGGAAGGGACCATCCCCAAACTGTTTGCACAAAGTTGGGAGAATGAAATTGTCCAAAATGTCTTGGTATGCTGATGCCTTAAGGGTTCCCTTCACTGGAACTAAGGAGTCAGGCCCAACCCCTGAAAAACAACCCCTCACCATAATCCCTCCTCCACCAAATGATTTGGACCAGTGCACAAAGCAAGGTCCATAAAGACATGGATGTGCAAGGTTGAGGTGGAGGAACTTGACTGGCCTGCACATAGTTCTGAACTCAGCCTGATAGAACACCTTTGGGAGTGGAGACTGCAAGCCAGGCCTTCTCATCCACAAATGCACTTCTGGAAGAATGGTCAAACATTCCCATAGACACTCCTAAACCTTGTGGACAGCCTTCCCAGAAGAGTTGAAGCTATTTATAGCTGCTAAGGGTGGGCCAACTCAATATTGAACCCTACGAACAAAGACTGGGAAACCATTAACATTCATGTATGTGTAAAGGTAGGTGTTCCAATACTTTTGGCAATATAGTGTACCAATAATAAACCATATTTGGACTATTGGACTATATTTGGACTACTACTTAGCCTTTCCTCTTCTGATAAGATTATTAGGTATGTCTAGGTCCCCCTTGGGTATCAGAACAGGAAGTGAAGGGGCATCTTTTTCAAAGGGGACACCTCAATAAAACTGAACATAAATTGCATCTCCTCGTTCTATCCAACACCAAAATCAAATGCTTTGACCAGCATTTCATGTTAAAACAATTACAATAGTCATTCTTGTCTTGTACTTCCATTTTTCTCAAGTGTTTGCAAACAGCGAGAGCGATCAGCAGGTGCGTATAATGCGATTGTCAAATATTTTATCTCACCAAAACTCCAGCCTTTGAAGTGTTCCGTTGAGTCACGTAGCTGCTTTAGATCAAACAGATTTTACAGCAAATGAATACATTAAAAAAATACTTTACAGAGATTTACAAACCCTCGCCTGAGTCACCTCTACGCCGAACGTCTTTTATCTTCCTTCCCATTCTCGTATGAACTTCAGACAAAACTCCGATACAAACGTCTTTCGTACAGTCTGCTCCTAATTGCTTCTCTTTTTTATATTGTGAGGATGAAAAGAATGTTTTGGCTCCTCATAAACAGACCTGAGCCGGGTTACATTCGGTAAAGACGAGCTTCAAATGGTTACAGATGGAGACACTTAGGAAGACGTCACCCGTCATCTTTACAAGGCTTTAATGTCCAGGAGAAGCCACCCATCTCCTAAATACCTGGAATAGCCATTGATGTCAGGATTTAGGGTGTCTAACAGGTCGCTCCAGTATAATCGTACTTTGTGTTGGTGGCAGGTAAGTAATAGCACAGTACAGGAGACCTAGCATAAGATAGACCGTAATTGTTCGTCTACCCAATTTTTGTACTTTTACCTACAGGTAAGTCTACAATAAGGCTTTCCTGTAGGTAAAATGAATATCCCCTAAACTTGTACGGTTTAGGAGATACTCCCTCTCCAAGATGCTGCGGCGTGTATGTCACGGCACCTGCGGCGTTACGGCGCATGCGCCGTGTATGTCACGGCGCATGCGCCGTGTATGTCCTGGGAATAGGGCCGGACCTTGCCGGGTAGATGGGTCCCACGCGCATGCGCAGGAGTGACGTCTCTGCTGCTCGGTCTGCTGTGTGGGAGCGGACATCTTCCCTCGGATCTTGCTTCAGAGTATGCGGCTCCGGCGCTGTGACTGGCCGGAGCCGCATACTCGGAAGCAAGATCCGAGGGAAGATGTCCGCTCCCACACAGCGGACCGAGCAGCCTGGTCGGATCTTCGTTTCAAGGTAAGTATTTCATAATGAGCTAGTATGCGATGCATACTAGCTCATTATGCTATTGTCTTGCAGGCTTTATTTATTTATTTTAAATGGGTAGACAACAGCTTTAAGTGCTTGCAAGCTAATGAAATACCATAATAAGGAAAATACAGCATTATGGCCACTAGATGGAGTGGACAATAATATAATAGTCCCAGGTGAAGACATGGCTGCTCCTCATCTTTTATTCACCTGGGCTGGTTGGGAGTAGCGGCGATCTTTTCCTCTTTACACTGACTAGCCCTCTGGATTGGTATCAGGGAAAGCCTGCACCCCATGTTCTGGAACACAGCAATTAGAGAGGTGCAGAACGAATACATTTGTTTTGTTTCGTTTCATATGGAGTCATTAGTTACATAAATTAGTTAAATTTGTTTAATTCATTTTCAGATTTAGTTTTGTTTATTTGAACTCAATTCAACCGAATTCGGAAAATTCTAAATCAAATTTATGCTATTCTAAATTTGAATTTTGGAAGATGGTTATAGTATTATTATTATTATTATTATACAGGATTTATATAGCGCTGACAGTTTGCGCAGCGCTTTACAACATGAGGGCAGACAGTACAATTACAATATAGTAGATAAAATACCGCGCTACCCAATAAAATCAGTGAGCAGCCAGCACAGTCAGCGTTAACATAAACTGAACTCAAAACATACATCAAAAAATGCGCAGCGCTAATAAACATGAATACAGTACAACCACTGATTAAAGTAATAAGTGCATAAAGTACATGAACATAAATACCCATAAACCATGCGATAATGTTACAACCACCTTATAACATAAAACATAAGTTCGTCCACCAATCAGGGACTATGTTAGTCCAGATAAATGTGTAAATTCTTGGGAAAAGAAAAGTCCACAAATATCTGAACGTGAGAAATATACAAAAATAATCCACCACCATGCAAGGTATGAATGAGGCACTCTTACCAGATATATCTGGTTAAATGCGCACAAATCAGATCGGGCACAGACACCAAGGACATCCAGCATCCACGAAGTAGGATATGGATAATTGCACTTACATGCTAAAAATCTTGTATCGAGCACATGGAATTCCAAGCTTGAAATAAAATTGGCGCAGTAGATGGGAGCAGGCGATCCTGCTCTCATCTACTGCGCCAATTTTATTGCAAGCTTGGAATTCCATGTGCTCGATACAAGATTTTTAGCATGTAAGTGGAACTATTTTAATAAACCTTTCCTGGTAAAACAGTATCACACTATGTAGCTATTTATTTTTGCTGAGGTTTTTGGCAATACTACCTGGATCCCCTCATCTTTTCCCCTATCTGGGGTATGGCCTCCTGAAGCATTTGGATGACGTGGCTTCCTGTCCATATCCTACTTCATGGATGCTGGATGTCCTTGGTGTCTGTGCCCGATCTGGTTTGTGCGCATTTAACCAGATATATCTGGTAAGAGTACCTCATCCATACCTGGTGGCGGTCTCACCTTGCATGGTGGTGGATTATTTTTGTATATTGCTCACGTTCAAATATTTGTGGACTTTTCTTTTCCCAAGAATTTACACATTTATCTGGACTAACATAGTCCCTGATTGGTGGACGAACGTATGTTTTATGTTATAAGGTGGTTGTAACATTATCGCATGGTTTATGGGTATTTATGTTCATGTACATTATGCACTTATCACTTTAATCAGTGGTTGTACTGTATTCATGTTTATTAGTGCTGCACATTTTTTGATGTAATTACAATACACACAGGAGGAATCAGTGGGCCCTGCTCATTAGAGCTTACAATCTTTTTCTATTCTATTAGAATTTCAGAAAATGGTTATATTCTTTCCATTCTTTTTTTCTATTCTATTATTTCATTTTCAATTCTATTCTTTACTATTCTATTCTTTTCTATTCAAATTTGAATTTATTCTATTCAAAATTCAAATTCTGAAATATGGTTATAGTCTTTATATTATTCTATTGTTTTTTTCTATTCTCTTATTTTCTATTCCATTCTAATCTATTTTTTCCTGTTCTATTCAAATTCATTCTATTTGAAATTAGAATTTCGGATGGAGCTTATACTCCATTTTATTCCATTCTATTGTTATCTATTCTTTTCTATTCTATTCTTTTTTTCTATTTGAATTCAAATTTCAGAAGATAGTTACATTCTCTTCTAATCTTTTTTTTTATTCTATTCCTTTATTTTCTTTTATTCTGTTTTACTCTAGTCTTTTCTTTTTTACTCCTTTATTTTTTTATTCAATTTTTTCCCATTCTTTTATTTTGTAATCTATTCTGTTTTACTCTATTACATTCTATTCTTTTATTTTATATTATATCCTATTATATTATTTTCTATTCTATTTTATTCTCTTCTGAAATTAAAATTTGATTTGAATTCAATTCAAAAACTATTTGAATGCAAATTTTGTCTGAAATGTTTTGTTTCGTTATTTCAGTTTTGTTTAAATTTGTTACTATTGGAATTCTGAAATTCAGATACAGATAATTCTATTCAAATTTATTCTATTCAAAATTCAAATTTCAGAAGATGGTTAAAAAAACTAATTTATTCATCAGTTTAGGCCGATAAATATTCTTCTACATATTTTTGGTAAAAAAAAAAAAATTGCAATAGGCGTATATTGATTGGTTTGCACAAAAGTTATCACATCTACAAACCATGGGATAGATTTAGGGACTTTTTTTTTTATTATTGTTTTTACTGCTAAAGGTGGTGATCTGTGATTTTTAGTGGGACTGCGACATTGCAGTGGACAGATCTGACCCCAAATGATACTTTTTGGAGACCAGTTACATTATTACATTGATCGGTGCTATAAAAATGCAGCGATCAATATAAAAATGACACTGGCAGGGAAGGGGTTAACACTAGGGGGCGATCAAGGGGTTAACTGTGTTCTCTGAGTGTGTTCTAACTGTAGAGGGGATGGGCTCACTGGGACATGACAGATATCGCTGTTTCCAAACACAGGGAACAGAAGATCTCTGTCATGTCATCTGGCAGAATGGGGATCCGCCTTGTTTACAAAGGCAGATCCCCATTCTGCCTCAGTGCCCGGCAAGCTCCCGCGGCACAAGAGCCCGGTATACCACATGCACGAACTGGCATACAGGTACGGCAGTTTGCGCTAACCGACCAACTTGCTGCAGTATATCTGCGTGAGCTGGTCTGCAAGTGGTTAATCAGGAAAATACAGCATAATAGCCATTAGTTGGTGCTAATGACCATAGAAAATAAAGATCTTAGAAAGATTCCAAGGATTTGGCGAAGCTTCCGGGGCCATTATAATAGCAAGTGCCACAGGATATGAACTGTCTGCAGACAACATACATCCCACGCTCTGCTTGTGCATGAGAAGAGCCTCCACAGGCCTCCTTATTTCTGATTTCTGAGGAGTTGGGGGCAGAAACAGGCAGAGGGATGAGTGATTGCAGCTGTACTGTTCTGTGCAATGTCTATCCCAGACACAGCATAGAACAGGGAGAAGATTAGTCCTAATGAACAAAGGGGCTTGGCTCGGGCCCCAGGAGTAGGATTTAGGGTACGTCCACACTGAAATGCGGGTTTGAACTTGCACAATTTCAAACCTGCATTTCAGTGCGAGTTTGGGGTAAATTTGAAAGACATCTGCGTGGGTTCATGCACAGATGTCTATTAAAATCAAAATACATATCAAAAAAATCTATATATATTTATATTCTTCCTCATATTTTTGGTAAAAAAAATCAATCTGCGTTTATTGATTGGTTTGCACAAAAGTTGCCGCGTTTACAAACCATGAGAATTAATTTCTGGCATTTTTACTGTTTTTTTCTTACTAGTAATGGCGGCGATCGATTTTTATCGGGACTGTGATATTGCAGCGGACATGTCGGACATTTTTGACACTTTTTTTGGGATTGGGCAGTGAAGGGGTTAACCTGCAGGGGGAGATCTAGGGGTTAACTGTGTTTCCTAGGCTTTGTTCTAACTGTGGGGGGGCTGAGCTGCCAGGGCCATAAGAGCTCTAACTGATCCCAGTGACAGGGATCAGTAGATCTCTCACATGCCGCCTATCAGAATGGGGAACCGCCGTGTTTACATCGGTGCTTCCCCTATTTTCT
Organism: Glandirana rugosa; assembly: GCA_018402905.1. Classification (NCBI taxonomy): domain Eukaryota; kingdom Metazoa; phylum Chordata; class Amphibia; order Anura; family Ranidae; genus Glandirana; species Glandirana rugosa. The sequence continues at coordinate 183,653 of BLSH010340678.1, read as the reverse complement.
TCTCTGCCAGGCAATCGCGAGTAGCCGGAGGACATCAAGTCCACCAGAGCCGTGGCCATACTACTGCAGAGTGCGGCGGGCATGAGTGAGCCGCCGTTTATAGGCGGCAATTCGCAGGACAGCGCGACTCTGCAGCAGTAAATGTATGCGAGCCGGTTGGGAACCGGTTATGGTGAAGAGGAGAAAAGAGGGCGAAAAAATGCACCGGAATGCATCAAAAACGTTCATGCAAAAAAGCATCCAGAACGCATTTTGGACTGCGTTTCTATGGTGTGAACTGGCCCTTAATCAGAACTTCAGGCAGATGTAAATAGAATTAATAAATCAAATGTATTTTTTGCACGGCAGTTGTGCTGCAGTATGCTGTTGGGGGGAAAGAGCAGAGTGACAGATGATCATTCAACTGCTTTTCCTTTCACTGTCCAGTCACAGGGTTGGGGGAACCTCCAACAGTGAAAGATCAGGACCCCTTCCCATTCCGGACTGGTCTGTGCTGCATGGTAGATCTGTGTATATCTCAGAGCTGAATGGACACTAATGCAAATCTTTTGGAGTTCAACTTAAAGCGGAGCTCCACCCAAAAGGGGAAGTTCCACTTGTTTGCACCCTCCCCCCCTCCACTGCCACATTTGGCACTTTTTGGGGGGGAGGGGGTACATGGTTTTGACAAGTACCCTCTCCCACTTTCTGCTTGGATTGCCACAATGAACTGGGCCAGACGTTCAGCACCCCTTTTTCCCCTGCAGTCTTCTGGGACACATAACAGGTCCCATAAGACTACGGGACCATCCACAAGCCGCAGGGCAACGTGCGCATGCACAGTAGGAAACAGACTGTGAAGGCTTCACTTCCTATTTCCCTATGTTAAGATGCCAGCACCTGCACCTGCACCTGAAGCCGATTGAGGAATCGGATCGGGTGAGGACATGGCTGGATCCCTGGACAGGTAAGTGGCCTTATACTAAAAGTCAGCAGCTACAGTATTTGTAACTGCTGACTTTTAATTTTTTTTTTTAGGGGGAACCGGGAGCTTTTCTTTAACTCTTTCTCACTCTATCAAAAACTAAGGAAAAAATGGCTAGGCTTTAAAGGGAAGCCAAGCAATAAAAGAGTAAAAACCTTCATCATGGCCTTCCTTTAGGACTGCAGCTACAAAAACAATGCAGGGAGGGCTCATATAAGAGGTCTCTAAGAGATATAAAAAGTCATTGAGGGCTCTATTTATATAAAAAATAATAAACCGCTGTGCAAATATCTTGGAATTCGCACAGTTGTCAATGTGTCTGATATGTTTATTTCCTATCATCATCAGCTCCATCTAGTGGCTACAGCTTTTATTACTTTTTTTTTTAATAATATTTTTGCCCTGACCTACACTTTAAGGCACCCTGAAATGACATGAGAACCTTAACGGAGATGCCACTTTAGCATGCCTAAAATGTACTTTAGGATGTCTTATGTGCTTCTACAGCTTCATAATTCAGGGCTTATGTGGATTACTTGGTTCAATTTCAGCAGTTCAGAAGAGATGTCAACTTCAATTCCCACATATAACTAGAAGGAGAAAATATTTAAAAGACCTTTGAACAGCATTGAGGATCTCATGGGTGTCGCAGGCCTGATACTTGTCCCCATTGCAGACAAAAGTAGACCATATGCGAAACTTTAAATAAATATAATTTATTTGCTCTTCCAGTTCACATCACTCTCCCGCACACATGGAAACATAAAAAGATTATTTCAAGCTTTGTCTGGAAAGTAGCACCGCCTTATACAGGAGAGCAGTATGCACAGGCTTGTCACAAGACTTATTCCCTATCACTGGCCTTGGGAGATCAGCAAATGTTGTCACTTCACCCATTCAGTTTCCCTCCAACCCTTTTACACACACCTTCACTTTGCTCCCCCATCCTTCTCCACTGGAACCCGGGGTCCAAACCCACACATCTGCTCCACCTTGAAGGGTGTCAGAGCTTACACAGCGTTGGTGGCATCATCAGGACTAGGTCTGAGCACTGCACTCTGGGAGGTGGTCACATGCTCCTACATGCTATCAAGGATCCAGCAAAGGTATTTGCAAAGGATTCCAACAGAATGGTGGGCACTGCAGAAAAGTGGAGTATGGGTTGAGGTTTGGGGGCAGAGGTGCCATTTGTGCAGGCTTTGAAGCTGCACAAGGGTCCTTTGGGACTTAGGGAACCATATGTATTATATGTGGGTTGGACATAGATCTGGAGGTTTCTCACTTCTAGGCCAAGTTGCAGGAGACATTCTTCACAATGCCCCAACTGTTCTCTTGGATTGTAATATTCTAAGGGGCAGTGAGCATTTCCTTCAGTTCCTGGAGCCGGCGCATGCCTAATGCTTCTCCCTTTGGACTGAACGTAAAGGAGGTCTTCAGGGTCGGACGCCAGCTGACTAATATGATGGGAGAACTCAGGTCATTGTAAAGGCTACCTCTTATGGGTTTACCCATCAGAATTAACTTTTGCTTGTGAAGTAGTTATCGAGAGGACCAAAAATAGTTCACACACAGGGGCCCATGGGTAACTATGTCCGTTCCTGGTTTGGAGCTTTTTAAAGAATTCCTGGCAGAATTGTAAAGTTCACTTACATACGGCTAAAAAAAAAAGTCTAGAAATGTTGTATTAGCCGGTGTATTTACCTAAAATCTGTATTTATAAGGCCTTTTGCCACAGGTCAGATGGAGGTTAAAGTTGGCCTTCCAAGCCCCATTTTTTAAAGCCTCTTGCCCCTCCAAAGGACTCATTCACATGACCACAAGGGGGCAATGCAGCGTGCGTGAGCAGCTAGAACTTCTGTATAAACAGCCCCCCAGGACCCATTGACAGCAATCACAAGAGGTGGCTGTATGTGGGTATGTGTGCTGTCACATATCCGCATACAGCCCCATTTTGTAAGTGCTGTCAATATGCAGCAGTGTTGGACCCTGGAATTTTTTGGAGGTTCTGGGTGCTCATGCATGCCATATTGCCCTCTTGTGGCCGTGTGCATGAGCCAAAGCAACGTCTTAATAAGCATATTGTCAAAAAAACCTACCCTGACCCCGGGATCCAATGCCTCCGGGTGCCACATCACCCGGCAGAGCTGAAAGCTTGAAGCAATGGGCTGGAGTACATTCTTTTTTTTTTAACAGAAAAGATGGAGAATATTCTTTAATGATTTCAAGCTCCCTGCTCTGGCAGGAGGCACTAGGCTGTTACCTGTGGCACCTGGAAGTGTTGGAGGCCAAACAGAGGTGAGTCCTTTTTTTGTTTTGCGCAATCTATATTTTAAACCCATCTGTGTTGGGTGGGGGCTTGGGAAGAAAAAAAAAAGAGGAACTTCCAATTCGTACGTTTTAAGAATCCACATAGGTGTAAACTGCGGCCGGGGGGGGGGGGGGGGGATGTGGCACTTTGCCTGCATTTATCTGATCCTTGGTGCACTATTCCTCCCACTGACACCAACAATGGGGCACTATCCCCCCCACTGACACCAACAATGGGGCACTATTGCTACAACTGACACCAACAATGGGGCACTATTCCTGCCCCTGACTCCAACAATGGGGCACTACCCCCCCCCTCCCCACTGACACCAACAATGGGGCACTATCCCCCCTGACACAAACAATGGGGCACTATTCCCCCTGACACCAATGATGGGGCACTATTACTCCCACTGACACCGATGAGGCACTATTCCTCCCACTAACACCAATGATGGGGCACTATTCCTCCCACTGACACCAATGATGGGGCACCATTTCCCCCACTGACACCAACAACGGGGCACTACCCCCTCCCCCACTGACACCAATGATGGGGCACTATTCCTCCCACTGACACCAACAATGAGGCAATATTCCTCCCAGTGATACCAACGATGGGGCACTATTCCTCCCACTGACACCAACACTGGGGCACTATTGCTTCCATAGACACCAATAATGGGGCACTATTCCCCAACTGACACCAATGGTTTGGCATTGTTACTGATGCCAGGACATTTTTTGCTCCTACTGGCCAATGTCGGGCCCCTCTAAAGTCTGAAGGATAATAAACTGGCCCTTTGCTTAGAAAGTTTGGAGACCCCTGGTCTAAAGAGCAATCAGGAGGCGGGGCAGTGACACAAAGCCCTCCTATAAAGCCCCTTTTTGCTGTAGCACAAAACTTTTGGAGGATAACACAATTCCTATGTAAGCGTTTCATTTCCGGTCTTTGCATACACCAGCTATGAGAACTGTGCTAAGCAAACCGGTATAATCCAAATGTTGGTCCTGTCTCCTTTATAGAGTCCAGCACTCCTGTATATTAACAAGCTCCTGATGAAGGGAGGGCCCCTTGATGCCCCCAACTCTTTGGACCTTTGGCGCACCTCTTTGGAATATCCTATGGTTATTTGGATACAGTTGCAATTTTGAGTCACCAGATTTGTAAACATTGTAAACTGGGACGATCTGTAAATCCTGATATATACGGCTCTCACTGTCCCATAGCCAGCCATACTAGAACCAGGGCAATCTGGTTTCCATCTGATCCAGTTTTTGTTCCCGTGCCACTGTTCAAGTCCTCAAGTACAGTTGCAGTTAAAAAAAATATTACCTAAACACCCAATTATAATAAGGTAGCTCCATCCAAAACAGATATTTGATTTATGGATAGATTCTGGTTGGGTTCAGTCATCTTCTGGTTTCCAATATCACTAAGGGCCCATTCACACTATGGGATGTACATATATAAAAACACATTTGCATAGCCATTTGTCCAGCAAAACTACTGGTACATTTGTTTTGCACAAATGAGGCAAGATCAAGTTAAATCCTATTTCTGCTAGGGGTCAAATGTTATTCATTCATAAAAAAACAGAGTGGTTAGGGAAAATGCCACATTTTGACCACTAGATGGAAATGAGGATAATAGGAAATAAGTATTTATGATCCTCAGCTTCATCTGGTGGTCATAATGCGGTATTTTCCCTAACCACTCTATTAGGAGCATAGAAAATAAGAATTTTATTTTCTATAATTCTCAGCTCCATCTGGTAGAACTAATGAGGTATTTTTCCTAACCACTCTATTAGGATCATAGGAAATAGGTATTTCCTATGATCCTCAGCTTCATCTAGTGGCCATAATGTGTTTTTTTCCCAAACCACTCTGTTAGGATCATAGGAATTTATTTTTTATTTTAGTATTTATTTCCTATGATCTTCAGCTCCATCTAGTGACCATGTTGTGGTATTTTCCCTAACCACTCTGTTAGGATAATAGGACATACGTATTTTATATGTCCATCAGCTCCATCTCTGTTAGGATGATAGGAAAGAAGTATTTTTTTTTCTTATGATCCTTGGCTCCATCTAGTGGTCTTAATGCAGCATTTTCCCTAACCACTCTGTTAGGATCATAGGAAATAAGTCTTTATTTCCTATGATCCATAGCTCCATCTAGTGGCCATAATGTAGAATTTTCCCAAACCATACTATTTTTTATGAATGAACAACATTTGACATGTAGAGGCACTGCACTTAGTTGCCAGAAATCATAGATCTGGATGGGCCCTTGGTGACTACTGCAGTGAGTTTTCCACTGGAGTTTTTAACTGTGTCTTGTGTGATGCCAAGCAAAAGGATTCCCACTTTTTCTGCAGTATTTTCAAAAGTGTGATTACTCCAAATAGAAGCGTGAGATCCCTTGCTAAGAGATGGGAGCTCAGAGAAGATCTTGCAAGTGGAGTCCCTATAGGTGTCCATACACAAGGCCATTTGACCCAAACTTTGACTGCAGAACACTCAATAGGATTAAAGCAACCTCCCACCAACAGTTCAGATCAATAAAATGAGCAGTAGGTGGCCTTGATCAACCATTTTTGCTAACTGGTAGTTATTGCCACAAATCCTCTGTAAGAAGGGCCAGCTTAAGAGATATGCCGGAAGATGACACCGAAATATCAGATGTGGGTGGACTGACCCTTGAAGTGTCCTTGCAGGAGCAAATTACCAATGGAATATTAATTGCACTGAAGTTTTGCATAGAGAATTATTTTTTTCAGTAGTTTTGCACCATAAATTTAATTTCAGATTTGATCCGTCCAGTCTGTCAGACTTGAGATGACTTGAAGGGGCGGTTTAGGGAGGTCCTCGCACGTCCAGTTGGTAAATTTTGCCAACCTGAAAAATCTAAAACATTTTCTAAAACACTTTTTGTCCTGGATAGAGTAGAGGATGATTAGAGCCCTTGTTGAGTTTTTTTCTGCTAGTCGGGGTCCTGTTTGAGATGTTTCCTGCTGACAACGGTTTTACCAGACAGGAAGTGATGGAAAATCTACAAAAGGGACACCAACAGAGATAGAACATTCTGGGAGTGGCAGTGTTGAATTGTAAGTCTTGTTAACCTGCTGCATATTTTCACTGGCACGTTGTACACTTACAGAGCACTTGAAGGACAAGTACTAGTTGGCAATTTTCCAGTTTGTAGCAAATTTGCATGGCAAGTCTCTAGCAAGAGCAAAGTTGCAGTGGTGAGTCTACAGCAAGAGCTCTGCAAGTCTACAGCATGAAGATTTAGCCACAGTGACCCCTGTGGTGGGAGGACTATCGCACAATATAACTGAACCAGAACTTGCAGCAGACTTGCAGAATGTTTGCAAGGAAAGTTGATCTGGAGTCATGCAATGCAGACTTGCTACAATTGTGCAACAAACTTGTGAAGCTTGGCAAGTCATTTTGAAACTTGCAGCACAATTACTTGCTATATGAGAAGTGAATAGGACTGTGCTGCAACAGCTTCACAACTGCGCACAATGTCTGTGATTGGGGCATATTAGCCCTTCATTTACAGGGTTTAAACAGACAGCGAGGAAGCGATACAACACCTCCTCACTGCCTGCGAGATGCTCTCTTAATAGCAATCCGCTTAAAGTGAAGCAACTGTAAATGAGCCCTTAGGCCCCGTTTAAACCTTTGCATATTATTAAAAAAAAAGTTGTGCATGCTGCTTCTATGAGGCATTTCCATCAAAACACGCATTCTATAGAGTTCAAACGCAGCATGCCCAAAACGCATGTAAAGTGCACAGGTGGGAATCGGCCCTTAGAGAATTAGGTTTTCTCAGTCAGTACTTTAACAATATAGGAGGGAATTATTCTTCTTAGGAAGCTCTCCCAGTATTGCTTGACAAAGGGCAAATCTTTGCTTGAGAAGGGACTGGGTGTGGAAGGAGGAAAGCGCCAAAGCAGAATAAAGTAAAAAATGAATTTAATGCAGACTTTTATATTGATAAAATCCACCACATTTTGGGTGTTTAAAGGGCCCTTCATCGGGTCTTGGTACTGCAACACTGTACCTGATTAATAAAATATGTGGGATCCTGAGGGGTAATTAGTAGGATCACTACAAATGGCAGATAAGCCAACCAACAATCATTTTGTTCAAAAATTCCAATCCCTGATGAAGGGGTTTGACAAAGAAGGAACACCCTCAAAACACGT
>BLSH010340678.1:156732-168082 GCA_018402905.1 Glandirana rugosa | reverse complement strand
CCCCCCCCCCCCCCCCCCCCCCCCCCCCCCCCCCCCCCCCCCCCCCCCCCCCCCCCCCCCCCCCCCCCCCCCACTCCATGTTTTTTTACCGCACCAGGTGACACCAACCCTAGTGACACCATTGCTGGCAAAATCACCACGTGAAAAGATTGGGGAAAAAAAAGTATGCAACCACCGCATCTAAGGACTGGTAAGTGTGGGGTTCATTTGCTTTTTATTAATAAATGAATCTTACATACTGCACTCGGAAGCGCCCTCCTGTGTTTCTTGCTGTCAGCATAATACACTAAGAAGAACCAGCGAGGATGTAAGTTGTCAGGGAAGAGCAGCAGTGCAAAGAATTAACTTTTGTCCTAGCAAAAATAATAAATAATACATAGCCCCTGCAATTACTCTAATAACCTGAAAAAAAACCTTATTTCAACTGTTTATGTTTGCAGAACTACAAGCCTCAACTGTTTTATTAGGCTTTAGCAAAATAGACATTTTGGGATTCTTCTTTTTTTTTTTTTTAACAGCCACAGAAGATTGTCTTAGGAATTCAGGTTTAAATTTCGGAGTGGCTGGGTTGCAGTAGAAGCTTTGAGGGCAAAACATCTACAATGCTTAATAGAGCAAAGGAGGAGGTCATCCTAAAAACTTCTATACTGGAGGCTTCAACAGTCTCCCTAGTGGGGCCCCCTCCCACCCCCAGGCCCTATAGCAGCCATGTGGTCTGCTATGGCTATAGTTACTGCACTGGATGGCAGTCAAATACCTGACAGGGGTTGAAACCCTTTCCTTACTCCATTCTTAACTAGAAAAAAAAAAAATAGCTGGAACCCCACTTTCAAAAATATCAATCCGATCGAAAGAAGGTAAGGCAATAATTCCAGCCAATCAGGTTTCCTTATTCCAAACTACTGCAAATCCACATTAAATCTGTTTGCTATGGGCAATGACACCATTATAAAGGGAAAAAAAAAAGATGGATCGCTGCTTTTATTTGATTAATACACATTTTTTTTTTTTTGCCGTCATTGGGAAGAGCTGAGAAATGCTGCGTCTATCCATCGTCTCATAAAAAATAAAATCGATTTACGGAAGAAGGCATTTTTGATGAAAGGGGCTGCTCACCGGGATACTTTTATACCATGGAGGTCTGACCTTTACAACAGAAAAATGTAATGAGGATGAGTAGGATAACCCTAGGCGGTCTGATCAAGGCGGAGATCTGTGTGTAGGCGGTGAAGCTCCAGGCAAACAGCTGAACACACAGACGGGGTCGGCTTTACTTGGGTGTTTTCGCACTGCTCCATTGAATAAGTGCAATTTTGCTGCATGTCCTGGTCTCCTAAATATAATCATGCACCTGTGAATGTTGGTGCGTTTTCTATAAAAATCAATGGGATATGCATTTTTCGTGCGTTGTTAAAAAAAAGCAAGAAGATTCAGCATGCACAGCACTCCGCAGCTCACTGGTCTGAAGAGTTCCATACAATCTAAAGGGATACATTTTTCATGCATTGCTCTTCTGCTTTTTTTTACCCCCCCAAAAAAACGCATCAAAATGGGATCAGTGTGAAAGGGCCCTTAGCATTTCTTTCCATTCAATCCCAAATTTTACACTGCCTAACCAGACATCTGAGTAACACAGCTCAGTCACCTCCACACCGCCGCTCCCCACCCCCCTGCAATTGGACAGTAAGCTCTGGTTCACACTGACGCGATGCGGGAAATGCACAAGATTCACTGCATCTCCCCGCATCGCACTGCTTGGCAATCACGCGGCGTCCGTGCGATCTTCTGCGGGTGTCAATGTTAGATTAAACTCTTCAACTCCGGAAGGTTTTACCCCCTTCCTGACCAGGCCCTTTTTTGTGATACGCCACTGCGTTGATTTAACTGGCAATTGCGCGGTCGTGCGACGCTGTACCCAAATTCATTTGATGTCATTTTTTCCCCACAGATAGAGCTTTCTTTTGGTGGTATTTGATCCCCTCTGCAGTTTTTATTATGCACTATAAACAAAAAAAGGCCCGCAATTTTGAAAAAAAATATATATATATATTTTTTACTTTCTGCTATAAAACACATCCAAAAAAAAAAAAATTTTATATATATATATATATATAAAATTTCTTCTTCGGTTTAGACTAATATGCATTCTGCTACATGTTTTTGGTAAAAAAAATCCCAATAAGCGGATATTGATTGGTTTGTACAAAAGTTATAGTGTCTACAAACTATGGGATAGATTATGGGACTTTTTATTTTTTTTATATTTTGTACTAGTAATGGCAGCGATCAGCGATTTTTACTGGTACTGCGACATTGTGGAGGACAAATCTGACCCTAAGTGACACTTCTTGGGGACCAGTGACACCAATACAGTAATCCGTGGTAAAAAAAAAAAAAAAAGCACTGTCACTGTATAAATGAGAGAAATGGCAGGGAAGGGGTTAACATCAGGGACACTTAAAGGGTTAATTTTGTTACCTATGAGTGCTTTCTAACTGTGGGGGGCTTTGACTGGGGGAAGACAGAGATCCGTGCTTCTACTTAGCAGAAACACAAGATCTCCATTTTCCTCTCTGGCAGAACGGCGGCCTGCCTTGTTTACTCTCTGAACAATTGCCACTGATTGGCTTCCGCTGTGTCCAATCACAGCGTGCCCCAGAGCCGAAGATGAAAGTCACATACAGGTACGTGATTTTGTGTTTAAAGGGCGCCCTGCCGCAGTATATGTACATGGGGCAGGCCTTAAGCGGTTAAAGACACCCTGAAACAGATCTCAAAATACAGTGAGATTGCCAGAATCGCATCGCATGAGTGTGAAGACCAATGCAATGAGATTCAGGTACAGGGGATACAAAATGTATGCCTCAAATCGCACTGCACAGACATAGCATTTGATGTGCCCAGGAATGTGGTGCGATTCCTGTGAGAATCACAAGCAGTGTTTTCCACACATAGTGCGAACGTAGGCTAAAGGAGCAGCAGAAGGCTGATAGGGTCATCTCTCTGGGCTCTGCTTCTCTCAGCATGTCACAAGAACAGGAAGCTACATTGGTATTAAACCCAAAACCAAAATTATAATATATTGCAGCTGACCAGTCATTAGATGTGGTGGCTGCATTAGTTTTCTGTTTTATTTAATTTTTCCCCCTCTGTTTTCACCTGGTGATCTGGCCAGTATGGCTGCATTAGGGTGCCTCCACTCTGGATGAATGGGGCACAGGGGGTACCTTTGGACAGCAGCATTGTCAGTCTGGGGGGAGGGGAGTGTTAGATGTACTAGCTGAACTCCAGCCAATACTTTGCCTTTAAAGGTGATAAAATACATAAATAAAAGCTGATAGTAGGTAATGTGCACATAATGAGCATTAACACTCTGCACAGCAGTAATCAGGCCCTCAGTCCCATGTCCTTGTATAAAATGAACACTCATAGCTCGTGCATTTTAGTCCGGGGCCCCAAAGTGAAGTGATGGGCTCTAGGGTCTCCTGACTGTCAGGCAGCAATGTAAGAAATGTCATCGGAGGCCTGTGATGGGTTAGGACTTGCTGTGACACCGAGGGCTGAAAACACTGAAATGATAAACTTTTCAACCTGAAGTTTAGCCCGAGGGCTGTGCGTCCAGAGTGGAGGGCCGAGGATTCCAGGAAAGTTTCTCCAGAGGCATGGAACATACTGAAGGGCGACTAAACACGCAATGGCCACACTTTTATAGCAAGACTAGGAAAAATGAAAAGGGAATGTATAGGGAGTTTTGTAAATATTGTTTATTTAATATGGTCAAGGGTAAAAAAAAATGTAAATGAAGATTTAAATATTTTTTTGGGGGCAAATATGGTATTTTGCATATTAATATCATGCAGTTTCCTATCCAGCCAACAGAAGGAGTGCTTGTGTCTTTTTCACATATTCTGGAGCAGCGGTGGTCAACTTTCTTGATATGAAAGTGCAGCCACAGACATACCCAAAGGGCTGTGCATAAAACTCAAATAAAAATCAAAAATTCATAACATTCAATGTTCCACATAAAACACACACACCACAGCCAAATACTATAAGGCATTATCCAGGAGATGGTCAGAGGCTGCAGCCCTGATAGAAGAGATGGTCAGAGGCTGCAGCCCTGATAGGCAAGATGGACAGAGGCTGCAGCCCTGATAGGCAAGATGGACAGAGGCTGCAGCCCTGATAGGCGAGATGGACAGAGGCTGCAGCCCTGATAGGCGAGATGGACAGAGGCTGCAGCCCTGATAGGTGAGATGGTCAGAGGCTGCAGCCCTGATAGGCAAGATGGACAGAGGCTGCAGCCCTGATAGAAGAGATGGTCAGAGGCTGCAGCCTTGATAGAAGAGATGGTCAGAGGCTGCAGCCCTGATAGACAAGATGGTCAGAGGCTGCAGCCCTGATACAAGAGATGGCCAGAGGCTGCAGCCCTGATAGGCAAGATGGACAGATGCTGCAGCCCTGATAGGCAAGATGGACAGATGCTGCAGCCCTGATAGGCAAGATGGACAGAGGCTGCAGCCCTGATAGGCAAGATGGACAGAGGCTGCAGCCCTGATAGGCGAGATGGACAGAGGCTGCAGCCCTGATAGGCGAGATGGACAGAGGCTGCAGCCCTGATAGGCGAGATGGACAGAGGCTGCAGCCCTGATAGGTGAGATGGTCAGAGGCTGCAGCCCTGATAGGCAAGATGGACAGAGGCTGCAGCCCTGATAGAAGAGATGGTCAGAGGCTGCAGCCCTGATAGAAGAGATGGTCAGAGGCTGAAGCCCTGATAGAAGAGATGGTCAGAAGCTGCAGCCCTGATAGAAGAGATAGTCAGAGGCTGCAGCCCTGATAGAAGAGATGGTCAGAGGCTGCAGCCCTGATAGAAGAGATGGTCAGAGGCTGAAGCCCTGATAGAAGAGATGGTCAGAGGCTGCAGCCCTGATAGAAGAGATAGTCAGAGGCTGCAGCCCTGATAGAAGAGATAGTCAGAGGCTGCAGCCCTGATAGAAGAGATGGTCAGAGGCTGCAGCCCTGATAGAAGAGATGGTCAGAAGCTGCAGCCCTGATAGAAGAGATGGTCAGATGCTGCAGCCCTGATAGAAGAGATGGTCAGAGGTTGCAGCCCTGATAGAAGACATGGTCAGAGGCTGCAGCCCTGATAGAAGACATGATCAGAAGCTGCACCCCTATAACAAGAGAAATCATTAGCAAGACCTCATCTGGAACATGCAGTTCAGTTCGGGAACTGAAAAAAGAGCAACCAAACTCATAAGAGGCATGGAGGAGCTCAGCTATGAGGAAAGATTAGAGGAGATGAATTTATTCTCTCCTGAGAAGAGGAGATTAAGGGGTGATATTATCAACATGTACAAATACAGAAGGAGTCCATATAGTGAACTTGGTGTTGAGTTATTCACTTTAAGGTCATCGCAGTGGACAAGGGTGCACTCTTTACATCTAGAGAAAAGGAGATTTAATCTTCAAATACAGAAAGGTTTCTTTACAGTAAGAGCTGTAAAAATAACTCCACATCCAGATGTGGTTCTGTCCAGCTCAGTAGATTGCTTTAAAAAAAGGCCTGGGTACTTTCCTAAATCGATATGATATAACTGGGTACTAACATTTGTAGGTAAAACTGATCCAATGAATATCCGATTGCCTCTCATGGGATCAGGAAGGAATTTTTTTTCCTGCTGTAGCAAATTGGATCTTGCTTTGCTGGAGTTTTTCTCCTTCCTCTGGATCAACTGTGGGTATAGGATTGTGTATATGGGATTGTATGATTTCTTTTCCCCCTCTTTTATTGGTTGAACTAGATGGACTTCTGTCTTTTTCAACCTATGTGATGGTCAGAAACTGCAGCCTGATACAAGAGATGGCCAGAGACTGCAGCCCTGATACAAAAGATGGCCAGAGACCGCAGCCTTGATACAAGAGATGGTCAGAGACTGCAGACATGATACAAGAGATGGTCAGAGACTGCAGACATTATACAAGAGATGGTCAGAGACTGCAGCCCTGATACAAGAGATGGTCAGAGACTGCAGACATGATACAAGAGATGGTCAGAGACTGCAGCCCTGATACAAGAGATGGTCAGAGGCTCCAGCTCTCATAGAAGAGATGGTCAGAGACTGCAGCCCTGAATCAGGAGATGTTCAGAGACGGTAGCCCTGAAACAAGAGACAAAAATGAGACTGCAGCCCTGTAACAAGAGATGGTCAGAGACTGCAGCCCCGAAATGAGAGATGGTCAGAGACTGCAGACATGATACAAGAGACGGTCAGAGACTGCAGCCCTGAAGCAAGAGATGTTCAGACTGCAGCCCTGAAACAAGAGATGGTCAGAGACTGTGAACATGCTATAAGAGTTGTTGGGAGGCTGGGGACACACTTCAGGAGACAGTCAGACTGGAGACATATAACACAAGATTGCTAGAAATCACTGCTATACCTGGGCAATAAGAAAAAAGACAGATTCGTGTCTGCAGGGGCCCAGAGGAACTCTAGTTGAGAATAGCTGCTGTAGATCATACCCCAGCATAATTTTTTTCTCTTTTACCTTGGTATTGTAGGGAAACATTTTTATTTGTTTTTAGGCCTCTTTAGACTATTGCATTTCGGTAACACGCGTTACTGCAATGCATGTTAGATGTATTGCATTCATTTTGAATGGCATTCCAATACACTAAGGGCCAGTTCACACCTAGGCGATCCAACTTCATAGGCAACTTTGCTAGGCGATTTGAATGTGACTTCAAGGTGACTTCAGCATGACTTTGGGCAATTTACAACACGAACTGAAGCGATCTCCATGCCAGGCGACTTTGCCTGTGGCCAATTAGATAAGGGGGGGGGGTTGCCTTAAAAATGTATTTTCTCCTGTAAAGTCGCTTCCTTATAGAAGGTAATCCAACTTGGAAGTGACTTCCATTGAATTCTATGGGCTCAAATCGCCTAGAAGTCGTGTTAACGTAGTACAGGAACCTTTTCAGAAGTCGCCTTGAAGTCGGATCGACTTGAGTAGCGCATATTAAGACGGCTCCCATTCATTTCAATGGGATTTCTCATGTCACACGACTCGAGGTGACAAGTCGGATCGCAAGTCGCCTAGGTGTGATCCAAGGGATTTCAGCGTGCCACAATGCACAGCAATGCACCATAGCACGTTGTGTTACAAATTTTGTGGCACGTCCAATTTATGGGACGCTTGAAGATGGCCTTTAATGATAAAAGGTGGAGGTTTTCTAAAGATGATATTATATGTATATTGTGACATGCCAGGAATGTATTCATTAATACCACAATTCATTAAAAGTCCATTCATAAAATGTTATCTACCCCCCCCCCCTTCCAAACACTCCCCCTTAAACTGCAGAGTCTACTTATGCCGCTGCTGCGATGTGTAAACAGGTGTTTGGGCCGCATTTTGACCAACCCCAAGCTCCCCAACTAATAAGCTGCAAAGAGGTATACACATGCTGTGCCAAGAATGAACCCCACCATCACGTGGCAAATGGAACCCATGCAAAAGGGCAGCGCGTTTTTTGGTGTGTTGAGAAAAATCGCACATTTTGGGCGCGTTCCCACAATGCACAGGTGTAAGGCAGCCCATGGGTGATTTGAAAAATCACCCCCCCCCCATTAACATAGTCAGTGTTGATGGGGGAATGCCTCCCGCCGTGCTATTGTGTTCTACAGCAGGGGGGTTGTGAGGCGCCTTCCCAGTCAGCAGAACACAATGATAGCTATAGCCTTCTGCAGTGATCGCATGTAAAAAATCCAGTTGTACCAAGCCGATCGATGAATCAGCCTGCCCATACATGTATCAAATCTCATCCAGTCCCTGCTGAACCGGCTAAATTTCAATTCACGTGTGGCCGGCTTTAATAAGCCGTAATAGAAGTTCACTTTATTCTTCATTTATTGACTCTGCTCCACCAACTACCATCCACCTGTCCAATGAAAAGAACCCCCAATTGCCCACTGAGTCTCAATGGACAGGAAGGGGCATTTGGCAAGGCTTCAGCATGAAGCCAATGAAAGTCAGGGTCCCAGTGACATAGTGAAGCTAAATCAGAGAGGGGCACAGCTGAGATTTTTCTGGATAATAGTAAAGGCGTATTGTGGTGTCTGATCCTTACAGGACATTATAAATGGAGTCCCGGGTCACTTTAAGCCACACATACCTCTGTACTCAGAATCAGATTATTGTAGCCGCAGGACACCTGTCGTTTCTCAGCGCCCACATGGTGGGAATTTGGCAGGTTGGGTTATTTATGTTCACTTAATGAACTCTGTCTGAGGACCTTCATGTTTATGTTGGGCTATAATTGTTAATCTAAACCTTTTAAGAAAGGAATCTTTAGTCAAATATTAATTCTCCTAAGCCAAACTGATCTAAAACAGCAATCCGGAGCTGGAAGGTAGAATTTAAAGGAGGGCTCTCAGAAAGAGCTCAACATCAAATATACACTATATTGTCAAAAGTATTGGGACGCCTGCCTTTACACGCACATGAACGTTAATGGCATCCCAGTCTTAGTCTTTAGGGTTCAGTATTGAGTTGGCCCACCCTTTGCAGCTACAACAGCTTCACCTCTTCTGGGAAAGCTGTCAACAAAGTTAAGGAGCGTGTCTATGGGAATGTTTGACCATTCTCCCACAAACACATTTCTGAGGTCAGGCACTGATGTTGGATGAGAAGGCCTGGCTCACAGTCTCTTCTCTAATTCATCCCAAAGGTATTCTATCATGTTGAGGTCAAGTTCTTCCACCTCAAACTCGCTCATCCATGTCTTTATGGACCTTGCTTTGTGCACTGGTCCAAATAATTGAGTGTAGGAGTATTATGGTGTGGGGTTGTTTTTCAGGGGCTGGGTTGGCCCCTTCATTCCAGTGAAGGGAACTCTTAAGGCATCAGCATACCAAGACATTTTTGGACAATTTCATGCTCCCTACTTTTTGGGAGCAGTTTGGGAATGGCCCCTTCCTGTTCCACCATCACTGCGCACAAGTACACTGTCTAATGATAAAAGAATTATAGGCGGTGTGTACAAACAGTAAACATTGGGATGCTTTTAAAATGACCACCTAGAATACTGCTCCCCCAACTAACCGTTTTACTAGAATGGGCAATAGTGTTGGACGAACGGTTCGAGCCAAGCAAAAGTTCATCCCCGAACATCGCCTGTTCGGCGAACACACAGATTTCTGGGGCACTCGACGAGATGCGCGCTGCACAGTGCATTCTTAGCCCTGATACAGGAAGGAGCGGCAAGGGGGGGGGGGATGGAGACGAGCGAGCGCCCCTCTCCTGAACCATACCAGGCCACATGCCCCAAAATGGGGGGGGGGTGCTTTGATGGGGACAAGGGCCTCTTCCCCACAACCCTGGGCGGTGGTTGTGGGAGTCTGCAGGCAGGGGGCTTATTGGAACCTGGAAGCCCCCTTTAACAAGGATGCCCCCAGATCTTGACCCCCCCCCCCCCGTGTCAATGACTATGGGGGTGGATTGTAACCCCACCTCATTCACCAACAAAAGTGTTAATAAGAAAAAAAAACACACAAACACAGTTTTTGACAATACCTTTATTAAAAAAATCAAAAAACAATGTCCTCCAATGTAGATCCATCGGCAATCACAATGCCCGCTGCACTTCCGGATAAAATTGAAAAAAGCTCAGCTTGTGAGGAAGGCTGACCACCAAATGCAGGCTCTGTTGGGTGACAGTTCTTAAATAGGTAAGGGGCGGGGCCACCAGCATGCAGCGGTCGGTGATGTCACAATGGGGTGGGGCCACCAGGTGATGTCACCAGGTGCCCCCCTTACCTATTTAAGAATTGTCAAATGGCAGAGCCGACATTCGGCAGCCAGCCTTACTATTTTTTTTAATAAAGGAATTGTCAAAAACTGTCTTTGTTTGTCTTTTTCTTATTGACACTTTTTTTGGTGAATGAGAAGGGGTACATTGTTACCCATACTTATTCACATGGGGGGGGGGGGGCATAATCTGGGGGCATCCTTGTTAAAGAGGGCTTCCACATTCTGATAAGCCCCCTGCCTGTAGACCACCACATCCACAGCCCAGGGTTGTCGGGAAGAGGCCTTGTCCCCATCAAACGGGGACAAGGTGCTGTGGGGTGGGGGGGGCAGAGCACCCCCCCCCATGTTGAGGGCATGTGGCCTGGTATGGTTCACTCACACGGCCCCCCCCCCCCCTTCCTGACCTGCAGGGTTGCATGCTCAGATAGAGGTCTAGTATGTATTCTGGGGGGACCCCACACCAGTTTCTTTTTTAATTTTGGCGTGGGGTTCCCCTTAAAAGTACCTGGTATGGATTGCAGTTTTTTTGTACAATACCATTGCCAACGATTTAAGTGTCTTTTTTTCTTTAGAAATGTCAGTTTTGCTACAGCAGGTTCTATACATGGTACAGATGCACCACTTTACAGGCACACTAAGGGGACTATATTTAGAGCCGGTTCACACTGAGGCGGCACGACTTGCAGGGCAAAGCAAGTCGCCCCGTTCGAGGCGCAGCTTGCAAGGAGACTTCTTTACATAGAAGTCAATGCAAGTCGCGCTGAGGTCGCCCCGAAAATAGTGCAGGAACCTTTTTCTAAGTCGGAGCGACCTGAGTCGCTCCTATTAGAACGGTTCCATTGCACTGCACGGGGATGACTTGTCAGGCGACTTGAGTCGCCTCAGTGTGAACCGGCTCTTAAAGGATTTTTTCATTTTTATTGTTTCACTTTAACCACTTCAATACTGGGCAATTAAACCCCTTTCCTTGCCGGACCAATTTTCAGCTTTCAGCGCTGTTGCAGTTTGAATGACAATTGCACGGTCATGCGACACTGTACCCAAATGAAATTTTTATCATTTTTTTCACACAAATAGAGCTTTCTTTTGGTGGTATTTAATCACCCCTGGCTTTTTTATTTTTTGCGCTATAAATTAAAAAAACTGAACATTTTCAAAAACAATGCATTTTTCTTCGTTTCTGTTATAAAATTTTGCAAATAAGTAATTTCTCTTCATAAATTTTGACCAAAAATGATACTGCTACATTTCTTTGGTAAAAATAACCCAAATAGGGGTTTATTTCGTGTTGGCGGACAGACAGATGTGACGGGGACTGTGACAGATGTTTTGTGTATGGTGACAGATGTGATGGGGGACATACAGATGTTTTAGGGACTGTTTTATGGGGACACTTATGTGTATGGGGACAGGGGGGTATCAGTGTGCTTGGTGCACTGTGTGGGGGGCGATCTGGGAGAGCTTTCTGCATGAAATCATCATCATGCAGAGAGCTGTCACATAGCTGCAGCTTCCACCCCCCCCCCCCCCCCCCCCC
>BLSH010340678.1:106953-156722 GCA_018402905.1 Glandirana rugosa | reverse complement strand
TAAACTTTTTAGTTTTCAGGGGTAAAACTTCCGAATATACGTTTAATAACCGGTATTTTTCACATACCCTCGTCTCTGTTTACAATGTGACGGCTGTGATTGGACACAGCCGTCACATGATCGGGAGGGCCAATCAATGTGCCCATATCCCAATCTCTGCTCAGCTGGATCCTGTGATCACAGGATCCAGCCGCAGCGCGCCTCGTGGCCGCGCTGCGAGCTCCCGTTCTGCAGGACATATATGCACGTCCTGTCAGAACAGGGAGGCTCCCACCCGGCCATATATATACAGTGGCCGGGTGGGAGGTGGTTAAATCACTGCTCCTGTAAAAACGATCTTTTTAAAAAAATGTTTTGCATTGATACATGTTCCCCAGGGCAGTACCCGGGTCCCCATACACTTTTTATGGCCAATAATTTGCATATAAGCCTTCAAAATGGGGACTTTTGATTTTTCAAATTCGGGTCCCATAGAGGGACAGGTGACATAATATGACGTATAAATGATAGTGATGTCTCTAATTCTTAGTGCATTCACAGACCACCATGATCATGGATATAGAAAAAAAAAAAAAAAAAGACTCATGCCACAAAACAGCCATTTATAAAAGACCAGTACACTTTAAGAATATCTTGCAAAGGATTCCCGGAATAAACGGTTTTTGGCAAAAACAACAGTGAGATTCCTCCGGAGCGCTCATAAGCTAGAAATCTAGCCCAGGGCCCTCGGCCTAGTTTTGGCACATGACGTCTGTTCATCCACAGCCACACTGACAACCGCAGTAAATAAGCACATTAAATTCAAGGCAGCTGCACAATTAATAAGTGACAAAAAAAAAAAAAGACTGAGGTCATAGCGGCATTGGGTTCCCGTTTGCAGAGGAGGGGGCTGGCAGGGACACATTTTAATTATTTGTTTGGAGAACGGATTTGCACTCTCAGTGTTCCCAGAATCCTCGGGGTTAACACTTGAACACCTCGCCCACTCCGCAGAGCAGCTGACGTGGGGACCCAATTAAATACCGATCGGCTGCCATCATCGGCATTGGCCAAGTGGGACTCCGTTGAGAAATGTCACTGTGGTTTGTGAAGTTGCCCGATTCATTATAAATTCCTAATTCCCGAGTCATTTTTACTATCATCGGAGCTATGTTCTTCAAACCGGGAAAACACAGAAGGGTTGCCCAAGGGTTTCTACCTTTCATTTTCCCAGTTGAAGGGCAAATGTTTGGGTGGAAGCCAAGGCCACTGCTATAACCACCATAGCTTACCCAGTATACAGGAGGTGCTGGTGTGGCTGTAGCTTCTGTCCGCGTATGCCGCCAAGTACGGTGATACCGCCATCTTCACCAGTTCCTCCAACTTCAGGTAGCCTTCACTGGGGCCCGATGGCTCGTGGATACCCTGCAAGGAAGAAAAGGCTTCAGACAGCTGGGCTAGACATTGGCAATGACTATTTGGCAGAATGAAGTACAATTCATGTAAAGCCAATCACTGAAATCTCATAGGCTTGAACATGTAAGCACACCTTACTCCTGGCACCGGAAAAATACTGGACACTGGTAAACATGTGTACCACTTTTAGAAGTGTTTAGCAGTGTCAAGCACTTAGGTGTTCATACATTTAAATTTATTCTGGCCATTGAAATGAATTACCTCTCAAGAGCTAAGACGCACTTAGCGTTAACGCGCATTCTCGCCACGTCTAGTTTTTTTCTGGCAAAACTCTCCTTCCTGAACGCGATTCTTTTGCATTCAGGGGAGAAGCATTAACTTCCTCTAAACTAGCTGCTCCTAAAATCCAGTAAAAGCCTATGGGGTTGATTTAAAGTGGTTGTCAAGTCGTGACAACCACTTTAACCTACAGGTAAGCCTATAATAAGGCTTACCTGTAGGTGCCTTGCATATCTCCCAAACCTGCACACTTCAGGAGATATGCAGTGTATGTGATGTGCCGATGTCATGTCGGCACATGCGCAGTGAAGAAACCGCCTCCATGGCGTTACTCCACTGCGACCGTGCCGTGACTGGCGGCTCCCGCGCCCATGCGCGGGAGTGACGTCACGCGACTCCGGCCACTCCCAGTGCCGGAGATCGCGGCCCCGGAAGGAAGAGGAGCAGAAGATGGACGCGGCCAGCACAGGGGACAGCGCTGGATGCCGCAGGCTTAGTTTGCAGGTAAGTGGCACATAATGGGCTACTATGCGATGCATAGTAGCCCATTATGCTTCTAATTTACAGGGGACTATTGAGGAAGAAAACCCAATCTGGGTTTACTTCCTCTTTAATAAAGGCAAATAGACTGTGCACTTTGCAAAATGCAGTTGCACTCTAAGTGCAGTTGCTCCAGAGCATATCAAATTAGGCAAAGTTTCACTTTGCAAAGAATATCAGAATATCCAATCACATGCAAGTAAAATAAAAAAAATAAAAAAAACAGCATTTTTTTGCTTGCACATGATTGGATGATGGAAGTCAGCAAAGCTTCTGCTCATTTATGAAGCTCTGGAGCAACTGCACAGTGTTTTTGCCTTTAGTAAATCAACCCTTATGTGTGCATGGACACATAGGGGTTGATTTTCCAAAACTGGAGATTGAAAAACCTGGTGCAGCTGTGCATGGTAGTCAATCAGCTTCTAACTTCAGCTTGTTCTATTAAAGCGGAGCTTCACCCAAAAGGGAAAGTTCTGCGGTAAAGCCTCCTCCAATATACACTAGACACTTTTTTTGCAGTGGAGGGAGCAGGTACTTCGTTTTGACCGGTACCCACTCCAACTTCTGCTTGGATCTCGCCCTCACTCTTTGCAGTCTTCTGGGACATGTCACAGGTCCCAGAAGACTGTGGTACCATTCACAATGTACAAGGTGGCTCACAGGTGTGCAGTGGGCACCCGGCTGTGTAGCCACAAGCTGTCAGTGCTGGGTGCCCAGCGCTAGGGACAGAGCAACGAGGGAAGGAAGGGTTTGGGTGAGCACATCGCTGGATCGTGGAACAGGTGAGTGGCTGAAGTCAGCAGCTATAGTTTTTGTAGCTGCTCGTTTTTCATAAACAATTGACTATTTAAGCTTTTCCAAAAACAAATTGAAAGCCGATTGGTTTTTCTGCAGAGCTTCACCAAATTTTCTCCAATTTTAGTAAATCAACCCCATAGGCTTTTATTAAGTTGTGTTCAGGGGCTTTGGCAAAAAAACGCCAAAAGCTCCAAAAAAGTGAATTTAGGAGCCGCAGTGTGTGTGAGGCCTAAATGTAATTTTGAAAGCCATTTTCATGATTTTCAAAAGGGCAGTTTTCATTATAATAGCCAGTGATCCTGCCATGAAGGTTCTTGTTCTAGGTACTTCCTGTTATGAAGTGACAACACTCTGCCCGTCTCCCAATTGTGCTCCCTTGTTTTCACCCAGTCACACAGGCTTTTGAAGGACACTACAAGTGCTGTTTGTTTTAAATGCATTTTTTGCATCCAACTCAAGGAAATTAAAAAAAAAATCCATCCTTGCAGTGGCGCTTCCAGCACTGGAGGGGTTAAATTAAATGCTCATTAAGTCTAGGGAGTACAGGCAGGATTACTTAAAAGGGGTTGTAAATCCTTATATATACCCACTCAAGTAAATACCCTCAGGTGATGCACAGAAATGAAACAAATGCTCCTGCATATGTTATACCTATTTATCTGCAGACCGTTTGTGTCTACAGCCAAAGTGGAAAATTCATGCACCTTGACTAAACTTTCAGAAAACGGGGTGGGGATCTGAAGTTTGCACTCTGCAGAGCTCAGTGAGAAGAGGTCTGAGAGCTGATTGGAGGGGAGGGAAGAGACCCGCCCCCCCCCCCCCCCCGTCCGTCCTGCTTCACACAGCACACAGGAACAGAGCTGATGCTGTCAATCACAGGCTATGTGCTGGAAAACTTGGCAGAAGTAGCTCATGCTGATATCAGAGGAACAAGGCAGCAGTGAGAGATGATACTTTGTGCTCTGGATTGAGACAAGTACATAATATAGAGGGATATGCTTTGTTCATATTTTATATCTGAGGTTTATAACCACTTTTACTTACACCCTGCTCTGGCCAGCTTCAGTGGTCTCCTCCTCTCCCAAAAGTTACGGTCTGTGAGCAAACACTCAGCATCATCATATTACCCTGTATTGTACATTGAGGAGATTGAAATGCCACCATGACTGGTCGCATCTTACAGAGGAGTCTGTGGGGAACGGGTGACAGGACTAAAGGACCTTGTTGAAATGTGGATTAGGGCATTTACTCCTTGCTCTAGCACCCATAGATGTAACAAGTATTTAAGAGCTATCATTTTTTTTTCCGTTCTGTCCCTTATGGGACAAAGTACTGTATATGTAGCTATGAGGTCCGACCTGCACCTCCTCCCCTCCTGCCACGGCCAAGGTGACAACAGCTAGGAAGGAGACGGGTACTTTGTAACAACAGCTTGCCTTGGCTCTGAGCACTTTCCTGGGACCAGCAACGACAACAGGAATCCTAAAGCTAACACCCTGCCCATCCCTCTGCATTCCTATTGCCATTGCTGGTCTTGGGAAAGTCATCTGAGCCAAGATAAGCTGCTGTATAGTAAATAAAGTATACGTAAATCCAACTTTGTCTAAGAGATCCTCTGGCAGAGGTCCTTAAAAAAAAAAAAAAAAAAAAAATAATATATATATATATATATGAAATCTCATAACTGGCTAAAAAAAAAAAATAAAGTACCAGCAATTGCAGACACAATGAATTAGAACTAACCCATGAAATAACTACATTGTGACCTTTGCAGCAGTACCCGTCCCCAGGCTTTGTGGCT
Source organism: Glandirana rugosa (assembly GCA_018402905.1). Taxonomy (NCBI): domain Eukaryota; kingdom Metazoa; phylum Chordata; class Amphibia; order Anura; family Ranidae; genus Glandirana; species Glandirana rugosa. The sequence goes on along the minus strand of BLSH010340678.1, from coordinate 151,909 downwards.
ACATGGGTTGTGAACATACAAAGAACTCTATACAAAGACATGCCGATAATTAATGTCAGATGTACAGATTTTTCATATATAACCTTTGCACCTTCTACAGCGTCATTTCTGACTTTCTGATCTCCTATTGCCACTCGCTAATTACAAGACTTCTCTTGTGCTTTAGCTATTCTATAGAGGTCTGTTCTTCAGGTCATGAGACTCTCACGGATCTCCAGACAGTCACACTTTTACGCCAATCTCAGCATTTCTGCCAAGATTTAATTTATTAATACAATTTATATGGCTTTAAAGTCACTTTTGCAGATGGTCATGGTCGATCTCTTGACCATTTTGTTGAGAAATGAGAGTTTTGTTACCATTTTAAAAATTCTTGTATCACATGATATTATTATATGTTACACCAGGGTAAGTAGGTCTACGTTTAGAGCTTTTTTTGCCAAAGAACAGGTGCAGGTACTCCTGTTTACATTTCTATTTTTTAGACCAGGGGTCTCCAAACTTTAATAAAGGGTCAGTTCATTGCCCTTCAGACTATATTGTTGCCACTGGTAGTAGAACATTCCCTAGCATCAGTGGTAGTAGACAGGATTGGTGCTCAGAGGGAGTAAAAAAAATACATAGCAGTCTGTGGTCAGTAGGATGAGGAATAGTATTTGTTAGTGGGAGGACTAGTACCCCATTCATTGGTGTCATTGTGAGGACTAGTGCCCCATCATTCGTGTCAGTGGGAGGAATAGTGCCCCATCATTCGTGTCAGTGGGAGGAATAGTGCCCCATCATTCGTGTCAGTGGGAGGAATAGTGCCCCATCATTCGGGTCAGTGGGAGGAATAGTGCCCCATCATTCGTGTCAGTGGGAGGAATAGTGCCCCATCATTGGTGTCAGTGGGAGGAATAGTGCCCCATCATTCGTTTCAGTGGAGGACTAGTGTCTCATCATTGGTGTCAGTGGAGGACTAGTGTCTCATCATTGGTGTCAGTGGAGGACTAGTGTCTCATCATTGGTGTCAGTGGGAGGACTAGTGTCTCATCATTGGTGCCAGTGGGAAGAAGAGTGCCCCATCATTGGTGCCAGTGAGAAGAAGAGTGCCCCATTGATGTCAGTGGGAGAAAGTGTGCCCCATCATTGATGCCAGTGGGAGAAAGAGTGCCCCTTCATTGGTGTCAGTGGCAGGAATAGTGTAAAATAACTGCACTGCTCCAGGTCAGTCCACTTCCACACCAGCCTCTAGTTCCACATGAAGAGGTGCAGGTCCAGCTCGCAACTGTGAATTACTTTGGAGGAAAAAGTGGGCGACTACACTCAAATATGCAATTGAGCTTAGCTGGGTAAAGCTAAATAAAATAAAAGGTTAAGTCTCTCAGGTGTGCTCTGTTCCAACCAAGCACTTGGAGCGCAAAACGCGTCAACACGGTTCCTTTCCTAAGGGTGCTGTATAGGTGTCTGTATTGATAAACGGTTTCCAATAAATTCCTGCAATCTTCTGCAAATTTGAGTGCGGTCATCGATTTTTCCTCCAAAGTAATTCTTGGAAGGAATAGGGTCTCCTCATTGGTGTCAGTGGGAAGAATAATGATCCACTGTCGGTGTCAGCAAAGGTAACGGTGCCCATTTTTAATGTAATTTTCCACATGTGAAATGGCTTGTATGCTTTCTTGAGCTTTTAGTTTTTACAGCTAAAAAATTCAGTTTGATCTAATTATTCGAACCATGAGTTAGTTCTTGACCCGACCAACCACATGATTTTGTGGTAACACTGTCCTCTTATGCAATACTAATAGTTTACCAATTCAAGTATTAAAATAGACTGAAATGGAAAGTTCAGGTCATGAGGTCATGTGTGCCAAACTTATCACACATTTTGCCGACCTCCACGCACCCACTGTCCAATATTTGAATCCAAACTTAAAGGGAAAGTGGAAGCAGGTGCTTACAGGAGGCGTGAATATAATATAAAAGTTTTTGTTATGTTGGATTAGCTGTGAGAATCGATCATTGTAATGTGAACTGTTTTATGCAATGTATAATAAGTCAGCAATTTGCCCAGAGTTAGGAAAGGGTTAAAGATTACTAACTCCCGGGCGTTGATGGTCTCGCTTCTCTGTGGTCCATAAATACACAAGGGGAGGTAACTTTTCAGGGCTTTTTTCCTTCACATGGGAACTAGCCAGAGAAGTGGTGCATAATGTGATAACTACTCAGGAGGTGCTATCCCCCCCCCTCCCCCAAAAAAAGGTACCCAGTCGGGGTACTGAAGAGGATTAAGGACTTTATGGATTTTGCATTACTCTAGGGCAGGGATATGCAATTAGCGGACCTCCAGCTGTTGCAGAACTACAAGTCCCATGAGGCATAGCAAGATTCTGACAGCCACAAGCATGACACCCAGAGCCAGAGGCATGATGGGACTTGTAGTTTTGCAACATCTGGAGGTCTGCTAACTGCTTATCCCTGTTCTAGGGTATGAGATGGCAACCTGATAAAGGAGACAACCGGTATAGGAGAGGGAGTTAGAGGGAGAAGGCTCCCCAATAAAAGTTCCAAGTTAACTCAAAAGGTGCCTGGTCTGCAGATCTTGTAAAGAGGATGCATGTAATGGCATATCCAAAGAACCAGGGCTTGTACAACAAAGAGTTGGCGCAAGACTTTGCCAACATGCCGTTGACATGAGCAATAAATGAGTGGTGAAGAGTGTTATTGCAGTCAGCCAGCAAGCGTTAATACATAGCCTGGTGACGATAACCCTGGTAGCAAGGGGGTTGGTGAGCTGACTCCCGCCCCAGTGACTGGTTCTCCACATTTGGGACCAACATTGTGGCACAGAAAACCCATGCACCTAGCCTGGAGGTACAGAAAGAAGGGGAGAATAAGAAGTGGATCCACTAAAGCAGGGATACGCAATTAGAGGACCTCCAGCTGTTACAAAACTACAAGTCCCATCATGCCTCTGCCTCTGGGTGTCATGCTTTTGGCTGTCTGAGTCTTGCTATGCCTCATGGGACTTGTAGTTCTGCAACAGCTGGACATCCGCTAATTGCATATCCCTACACTAAAGCGTTCATTTCACAAACAGAGGTTCGCACAATGTGAATTCTCACATTGTCACTGAGAGTGAGGTGGCAATCAAGGCTGTGCTGGTGGCGTGGGACACAGGCTCTGCGGTGTCCCCTCAATATGCTGCATTCAGAAGAGGTAGTGAACCGTGACATGGGAAGAGCACTGCAGAGTAAAGAGCTTAATGGGTAAAATGGAACTGTACGAGGCAGACAGCTAACTTCTGAGTTAGGGTGCTGCCTTAAGGCTAATGATCACATGTCCACGGCCATGTGCCTATTTCATGGGCATTAGCGAGCACATTCACAAGGGTCCCCGCATCGGGCGATGAGCCCCACTCACACAAGTGTACTGACTTTGGGTGCTCATTCTGAGTTATCATTTAAAGTGTATGTAAAGCCAAATTTTGGAAAGTGGAAGGCAGTGGCGGCTGGTGCTCAATATTTTGGGAGGGGGCCCCCCGTGCAGGAGAGGGACGGGAAGGCGGCAATTAGAGGCCTCCTTACCTTAGGAGGCAGATGAGGAGGATCCGGGGCAGGGCTCCTCGCTCCAGCTACTCCTCGCTTTGGGGCTGTTGCTTCTCCTCCCGGCCTAACAGGAAGTGGGTCCTGAGACCTGATTTGCTGGGAGTCCCAAGACTCCCTGGCCAATCCGATCTCAGGACTTGCTTTCTGATCGGCCGGGAGGAGAATCAGGAAGACAATAGCGAATATTAATTCGCTATTGTCACACTACTGGGTGGGCTCAGGGCACCCCGAGCCCACCCTTTTTTGAAGCCAATTAGAGCCTCAGGTCCCATGTTGCAGCATGATAATGTACAGTCCCATGTTGCAGCATGATAATGTACGGCCCCATGTTGCAGCATGATAATGTACGGTCCCATGTTGCAGCATTATAATGTACGGTCCCATGTTGCAGCATGATAATGTACGGCCCCATGTTGCAGCATTATAATGTACGGCCCCATGTTGCAGCATGATAATGTACGGCCCCATGTTGCAGCATTATAATGTATGGCCCCATGTTGCAGCATGATAATGTACTGTCCCGTGTTGCAGCATGATAATGTACGGTCCCGTGTTGCAGCATGATAATGTACGGTCCCGTGTTGCAGCATGATAATGTACGGCCCCATGTTGCAGCATGATAATGTACAGTCCCGTGTTGCAACATGATAATGTACGGTCCCGTGTTGCAGCATGATAATGTACGGCCCCATGTTGCAGCATGATAATGTACGGTCCCGTGTTGCAGCATTATAATGTACGGTCCCATGTTGCAGCATGATAATGTACGGTCCCGTGTTGCAGCATTATAATGTACGGTCCCATGTTGCAGCATGATAATGTACGGTCTCATGTTGCAGCATGATAATGTACGGTCCCGTGTTGCAACATGATAATGTACGGCCCCATGTTGCAGCATGATAATGTACGGTCCCGTGTTGCAACATGATAATGTACGGCCCCATGTTGCAGCATGATAATGTACGGCCCCATGTTGCAGCATGATAATGTACGGCCCCATGTTGCAGCATGATAATGTACGGTCCCGTGTTGCAGCATGATAATGTACGGTCCCATGTTGCAGCATGATAATGTACGGTCTCATGTTGCAGCATGATAATGTACGGCCCCATGTTGCAGCATGATAATGTACGGTCCCCTGTTGCAGCATGATAATGTACGGTCCCCTGTTGCAGCATGTTAATGTACGGTCCCGTGTTGCAGCATGATAATGTACGGTCCCGTGTTGCAGCATGATAATGTACGGTCCCATGTTGCAGCATGATAATGCACGGCCCCATGTTGCAGCACGATAATGCACGGCCCCATGTTGCAGCACGATAATGCACGGCCCCATGTTGCAGCATGATAATGTACGGTCCCCTGTTGCAGCATGATAATGTACGGTCCCGTGTTGCAGCATGATAATGTACGGTCCCGTGTTGCAGCATGATAATGTACGGTCCCGTGTTGCAGCATGATAATGTACGGTCCCATGTTGCAGCATGATAATGCATGGCCCCATGTTGCAGCACGATAATGCACGGCCCCATGTTGCAGCACGATAATGCGCGGCCCCATGTTGCAGCATGATAATGCACGGCCCCATGTTGCAGCATGATAATGCACGGCCCCATGTTGCAGCATGATAATGTACGGCCCCATGTTGCAGCATGGTAAAGTACGGTCTCATGTTGCAGCATGATAATGTACGGCCCCATGTTGCAGCATGATAATGTACGGTCCCATGTTGCAGCATGATAATGTACGGTCCCATGTTGCAGCATGATAATGTACGGCCCCATGTTGCAGCATGATAATGTACGGCCCCATGTTGCAGCATGATAATGTACGGTCCCATGTTGCAGCATGATAATGTACGGTCCCATGTTGCAGCATGATAATGCACGGCCCCATGTTGCAAGGATCTGTACACAATTCCTGGAAGCTGAAAACATCCCAGTTCTTGAATGGCCAGCATACTCACCGGACACGTCACCCATTATGTTTGGTTTGGGATGCTCTGGATCAGCGTATATGACAGCGTGTTCCAGTTCCTGCCAATATCCAGCAACTTTGCACAGCCATTGAAGAGGAATGGACCAACATTCTACAGGCCACAATTAACAACCTGATCAACTCTATGCAAAGGAGATGTGCTGCACTGCGTGAGGCAAATGGTGGTCACACCAGATACTGACTGGTTGTCGGACCCCCTGAATACAGTAAAACTGCACATTTTAGAGTGGCCTTTTATTGTGACCAGCCTAAGGCACACCTGTGCAATAATCATGCTGTCTAATCAGCATCTTGATATGCCACACCTGTGAGGTGGTTGGATTATCTTGGCAAAGGAGAAGTGCTCACTAACACAGATTTAGACAGATTTGTGAACAAAATTCGAAAGAAATAGGCCTTCTGTGTACATAGAAAAAGTTGTAGGTCTTTGAGTTCAGTTCATGATAAATAGGGGCAAACACAAAAGTGTTGCGTTTATAATTTTGCTCAGTGTATGTGTGTATATATATATATATATATATATATATATATTTGACCATATTAGCAATTTCTATCTAAAAAGTCTTTAATAAGTTTCCTTCATGCCTGGCTTCGCACCTTTCTGCTCTCATGTGTTGCATTAATGCACATTATGAAGCGCATTAAAGTGTGTTACGTTAAGACATCCCATTCATTTTAATGTGCTGCCAATGAACAAAGTGAATGAAAAACATACCTGCACCTTTTTAGTGTAGAGCTGCAATTTGCTGACATGAAGGTGCAATGGGAAGCCATTCAAAATGTGTGACTGGGCCGCTAAAGGACTTATTCATTACCAGCGAGAAAATATTTTCTGTTTTGCACACTGCATACTATATTTAACTACACATTTTTGCCCTCTTTTTCACCAATTTTTAAAATTTGAATGTGGAATGTTTTTAAAATAAAAAACATTTTTCAGTGTCAAAGTACAGTATATAGCCCCATAGTGTCAAATCTTCTTTCACTAAAAGTCACTGAGCCCTGGAATGGAGAACCATACTACTATGCCCCCTCACCATCTGTCATCTCCTACCTGAAGGACCAGCAGCATCTGCAGGATGGGCGGTGGGATCCGGGACTGCATCAGAGGTAGTGTTTTGTCCAGGTTCACCTTTAATAAGACCAGGTCCCTGAAGCCAAGCAGAGCAATTTGACGGATAGTGAGCTCCTGGCCCTGGAAGACAAGTTCAAACACACCATTCTTATTGCAAAAAGCGACAAGGGGTCACAAGAATCTGCAGCGAACATCGGGGGGATATGCAAAATGCCAGGACCAGATTACAATTTGCTGCAGTAAAAAAAAAAATATCAAAGAAATCTGCATTGAGAAGAATACTATTGTTGATATCCTTCTAATAATACTATTTGCTTAGCTGCATCTGCCATTAATATTTTCTGATCTGGAATGAGCATAAAGATTAGAAAACCACAGTGAAGGCAGAACACTTTATCTGTATACTTCTTCCACGACAGTATCCAAGAAAATACTAAAGCCAATAGACCAGCATGAGATCTAGGCAACTAGTATGTTTTAAGAAGGAGAGCTCAACAATGGCAACCAACATTTTGTCTGGCCTCATACTTCCTTTATAAATCCTCCAGCAAGTGATGTCACTAAGTAAGACAAAATGTCAACCAAGTCAATGTTTTTGGGTCAGTGGGCTCACTCAGTTTACATTTAATTCTATAATGCTAGATTTAGTAGGCTCCTCTTAGGTATTTTGGGGCCAAGTGATCCTGGTTCCAGGCAGTGTTTTACAGAGGGGATGAGATCATAGGTTATGCTGGGTGCATACATGGAACTCTTTAACACATCAACTATACACATTGACCTTGGTAGCCAAGTCCATTAAAGATCAGAACCAAAATTTGGCTAGCGTATATACAAACAACTCTTGAACAGGCAACATATGTACATAGGTAGCCTGGACCTCTATAGAAAATGCAGTTCACTGAACCCCTGAAACTGGCATAGAACCCACTGAAGATGGTAATGTACACTGCATAAGATCCAATAAAGGTCAGCTCCAACTTCAGTGGAATGGGCAGGATACCTCACATTCACAATATTCTATCATAGAGTTATTGCCAGCTTTGGACTTGAATAACACCTTCTTCCTGGAGGTTGTGGCATAGTACATGACTGCTTACAGTTTTAAAACTCTTGGGAAGGTCTGCCCATTCTTGAGCTCCTGCCGATGGCAAACAATCCAGGGGACACCAGAATACACATGCTTGTCTCTTGAGGACCGACCCAACCTCTTTGCAGTTAAAGGTGGTGGTGCTCAGTGGCCACAGTCATGCATATGTAGAATGTTACAGAAAAACAGCCTGGACCTCCAAAGAAAATGCAACTGGGATGGAAACTCATTGAAGATATCAATGTACACTACACACGATCCAACAGAAGTCCATTTCAACTTTGGTTTAATGGTCAGGATCCTTTGCCATCAAAATATTCTCTCATAGTAGAGTCAATGTCAAATTTGTTCAGCCTCATTGGACTTGCAGAACAACTTCTTCTTGGGGGCTGTGGCATAAGCTGGCCATAGCTGGGCAAAATTTCAAAAGAAAATTCTTGGGAAAAGAAGGTTCTATAAAAGTTTATTCTTTTTTCTAATCATTAGTGGGTCAAATGGATGTTTTTTTTGACCACAGTGATGAGATAATTCAAAAGGAGCAGGATGGAAATTTCTTGTAGAGAGAACACATTTCTAACAGTGTTATGTGGTTTTTGTTTAGTAACATCCAATCACTCCAAAATCATGCATGCCGATGGCATGCAAATACAAGGCTACCTCGGAATATACATGCTTGTCTCATGGGGGTTCACCCATCCTCTGGGAGGTGGACTGTGGGGGCACTCAATGGCCAGTCTCCTCCAGCATCATCTGGAGCACCTCACCCTGGTTACACTACTATCAGTACTGACCCCTATGTCTGAAGAAGCCAGCATTACCAAAACAGTACTGTTGATCATCACCCAACCAGTCCGGTTCTCAGCCCAAGAACTTAATGCACCAATTGGCACCCAGGCAGGACTCCCTGCGTGCCCCAAACAACCTCCAGCTACATTACCCTGTAAATAAGACATTTAACCACAAACACTGGAGCCATAGGAGGGAGGTTGCATAATACACAATGTCATAGAAACACAGTGGAAATCTAAAACTGATGCACTGGATTAAGTGATTAAAACTAAACGGAGTAGACTTTTTGCAATTTTTACTGGAGGTAATTAGCAATTCACAGGTTCTAGTTGTTACATGCCAATAACCATGGATTCAGCTTAGGCTTTCATTTTACATTTCTACATTCTCTACTCTATTAAGAATGCTGGTGCCCTAGAGGGAACAGTGTTCACGACAGCTGCTAATCATTAATACATCCGAGACATAATAAAGCAATTTAGTGAAACCACAAAAGGAAAATTTGATGTAACGTTAATTAATAACTTAAATCTCCATACATATGGGTCTTAATGAGGGCAACTTCTACCCGCTCTCAGTTATTATGTCATCTTAACTCCTGTAGTCCCATTAACCATTGCTTTTCGGAACCTGTAGATGTTGGTAGAGGACAAAAGGATGAGGCCCAAAATATACTATATATGGAGTAGACGCAGTATTCGAAGTTCAAAAGAAGAGAAGAAAAGCCTAGATACTCATTGCCAACAAGGACAGGTTGAGTATACAATTCCAGCTTGTGATACTATATCACAAAGACTGTAAAGCTGGCCATAGATGGATTGAAACTTGGCCAGTTTGGCAGGGACTGACTATGGGCAGGCTGGTTGTACTAAAGTCAATCCATCGATCGACCAACTTGGGTACAACCAACCTGTTGCATTTTTACATTCGATTACTGCCGGCAGCTAAAGCCACTAGTAGTAATCATTGCCTTCTGCCAACCAGGAAGGCTCCCTGCGCCCCCCACCCACCAGCAGAATTCAATAGCGCCGGGGGAGGCATTCCTCCATCAACACTGACTATGTTGATGGGGGAATCCAGTGATTTTCTTTACTTCCAAAGAAAATCGTATTATCTATGGCATACTTTCAGCTACATTCACACCTCATCTCATTCTACTCCATTCGTCCCTGTGGAAAGTGCGTTTTGATGGAAACCACAGTAAGCAGGATGCTTTTCAACTAATGCCTTAGTATAAAGCCTTGGCATCTGATCCTCATTTACTGGCTTTTAATGAAATGGTCTAAATGAGAAAGACTCAGAATGAACAGGTTGCATCTGCCTTAGGTCTCTCTATAGCAGGCATTCTCAGCTAGGGCTTTGTGGAAACCTTGGGTTCCACCAGTGGTTAGTATGGGTTCCTTGAGCTGTATTTGGTTTAACACCCATTAGATCCAGGTCCAATGACGCATGGCAGGGTCAGCGGCATGACAGCAATGACCTTTTTATCGGTCTATAAAGGTGAAATTCTTCCCTTAACACTAATGTAAGGGGCAAGATTATAATCGAACCCTGATAGAGAAATTTTTACCGGGGTTCCCTAGAACTTGAAACGTTTTTAAAGGGTTCCTCGGAGGTAAAAACATTAGGCCATTTTGGATTGAACTCAGAAATCGGATTCTTGAAATTACAACAATCTGGATTGGGGGTGAGCCAGTGCAGTGCCATTTTTACGGCACTTAAAGTCCTAATAGGGCATTCAAGAAGAGCATAGTACCACATTTCCTAGATGCTGCTAAAGCACTAATGCCGGTCTTTTGGAAAAAGACACAAATACCCACTATAGATCTTTAGGAGAAACAGGTTAATAGGATTATGGAGGATGAGAAAGGGTTTATGCCAACAGCAACAGATTAGAAGAGTTCGCTGTTAGATGGGAATCATGGATTAACTACGTTAGTGGATAGTGCCTTTTATTTTTTTCCCCTTCCTTCCCTTCTCCAATGCTCTCCTCTTTGTTACCATGACAATGTATGCCTCTTTTCTACTCAAGCATGTGTAATAACTAAATAAATGGTTAAAAAAATAGAAATTACCTAAAAAGAAAAAAAGTTTCGAAAGACTGTTCTATAGACCAAATATCCTTCCTGTACCTCACTCCCTGGGATTGTACTGCAATGTATTTGGGCAAGGCTAACAGGGTGTTGAGCATTATCAATTCCTTAAGTGCCCGTTCACATAGGGGCGACTTGCGATCTGACTTGAGTTGCCTCAAGTCGCCCCAAGTTGCTTGACATTTGAAATCCCATTGAAATGAATGGGAGCCGTCTTAATATACACGACTGAAGTTGCTCCGACTTCAAGGCGACTTCTGAAAAGGTTCCTGTACTACTTCTAGGTGACTTCTATCCGACTTGTGCCCATAGGATTCAATAGAAGTCGCCTCCAAGCATGGGCGTCCGCAGGTAGGGGCAAGGGGGGGCAATTGCCCCCCCCCCCTGGAATCAGGGATCAGATCAGGGGTTCCCCACTAGGTCCTTATCCTCTTGAGCCATGTATGCAGTCTCTGACCATTTCCTGTACCATGTCCACAGTCTCTGTCTCCTGTGCTATGTCTGCAGTCTCTGACTGTCTCCTGTTCCATGTCCGCAGTCTCTGACCGTATCCTGTACTATGTCCGCAGTCTCTGACCGTATCCTGTACTATGTCCGCAGTCTCTGACCATCTCCTGTACCATGTCTGCAGTCTGACTGTCTCCTGTACCATGTTTGCAGTTTCTGACGGTCTCCTGTATCATGTCCGCAGTCTCTGACTGTCTCCTGTATCACGTCTGCAGTCTCTGACCATCTCCTGGATCACGTCTGCAGTCTCTGACCATCTCCTGTATCACGTCTGCAGTCTCTGACCATTTCCTGGATCATGTCTGCAGTCTCTGACCATCTCCTGTACTACGTCTGCAGTCTCTGACCGAGGGCAGAGCATGGATGACCTTGAAATTATGCCCCCCCCGGAAAAAGTTCTGCGGACGCCCATGCCTCCAAGTCAGATCCCCATCTACATGGAAGCGACTTTACAGTTAAAAGGATAGAATTTATTTTTAGGCAGCCCCCTCCCTCCCTTCCCTGATTGGTCAAGGCAAAGTCGCCTGGCAAAAGTCATGTTGTAAAGTCACCTGAGGTCCTTGAAGTCACGCTAGAAGTCGTGCTGTAGTCGCCTAGCGAAATCGCGCCAAAGTCGGGTCGCCCCTGTGTGAATGCAGGCTAAGAGGTTTAGATGTTCTGAAAAAATAGCAGCCAAGGCTGGTAAACAAATGAGCAGTTTTGTGGGCCCATTACCTACTCCAAATTGGTGTTGGTTCCATTAAACCAAAAATATATTATATACAGAAAAGAGAAAAATGATATAAAGAACCTCAGAAATAAATACAAATTACACAATTCCATATAAAATGATATACAAAAGTCAATCTCATCACACAAACCCACCACATATTAGGGGCTAATTAAGAACTATGCATGTGTGTAGAGCTGCTTTTTTTCTAGCGTTGGGCAGGTGTGTTATGTGCCAAGGTACATTTCCTTTGTGCATTGACATGGACTACTGCACGTTTCCAATGCATTTTTAAAAGTTAGAAATTGGAGTGGATAGAGTTACCAGCCATTGACTAACGCTTGTGAGTGCCTGTTGTGACATTGCATTATCATTGACTTCTATGGGCCTCCAAATGTATTAAAACGCAGAAATAAAAAATGAAAATATATTTTTTTTCAAAATGTACCGCACTGCAGTACAGAGATGGAAACATGAACTGTTTTTAATAAGGGAAAGTCAGACATGGTGCATTGCGGTAAAAACTCAACTGACCTCATGGACATGGTATTTTTATTGCCAGCTGTGACAAGAATTCAGCAGATTCCTGCAGCTGAATTCACAAGTGGTTGCGGACAGTTGCATCTAGGAGTCATCATCTGTCCCTAACCTGGGGCCATACATGAATAATTGCTCCATGTATGATTGCTGCGGCCAATGTCAGCCTATCACTGCTTTGTACAACCTGAGCAGACTCTACTGTTCCCAACCACCTGCGAATCCAGCAGCGGGAATCCATTGGGTTCTTGCTGCTGCTGCCAATAAAATAAGAGTGATCCATATATGAGCTTGGAGTTGTCACTTTCAGGTCATTACAGAGGACAATGGGGCACTCTTTACGTCTGGAGGAAAAAGAGGATTTAACCTCCAGATATATGGAAAGGCTTCTTCACAGTAAGAGCCGTGGACTGTCTACTCCTTGATGGAACTAGTTCTGGTTAACTCAGTAGATTTTTTTATTTTAAACAAAAAGCTGAATGCGTTCCTAAAAGCACAAAATAGAATTGTATATTAATATTTATAGGTAATAAAAGCAGGGATTGTTGATCCAGGGAATATCAGATTGACTTCTGGGGGATTAGGAAGGAATTTATTTTTCCCCCACTGGAGCAAATTGCTTTAGTGGGGGTTTTGCTTATGTCTGAATCCGCTGTGGGTATATGATTGTGTATATGGAGGTTTTCTGTTTATTTATATTTTGTGCTTGTTTGAACAAGACGGACTTGTGTCTTTTTTCAACGAGACTGACTATGCAACTATGTAACTTAGTATATAAGGCCTAGGGCTCCATTCACATCTATGCATATTGCTTTTGAGCGTTTCTGCAGTCCTTTTTGCTGCGCTTTCCACGTTTTCTAACATGCATTTTTGAGGTGTTTAACGCGACTTGCGCATTTTTATGTTTTTTTTTTTTATTTGGCCAAATTTGTTGCTGGGCAGATTAAATAATGCGAAACGCTTCAAAAACATGCTAAAAACTCTGCAGTGTCTCCATTGAAGTCCTTGAACCAAAAAAAGCACCGTTATGCATTTTAAATAGTCCCTGACCCTTTCCAAAAATGCAGAGGCACAAAAAATGCATTGATGTGAACGTGTTTCATAGGAACCCATGTTAAAAAACATGTCCTGCTTTTCTGCAAAAAGCATGAACAAATGAATTGGTGTGAAAAAGTAATAAATGCACATTTTTTTGCAGGTAAAAATGCACTCATTTTTTGTTTTGAGAGCCTGTAAAGCATTGCACCAGCGATCAGCAGATCGCCGATGCCATGCAGGTCTCCTGCAGACTTGTCAGTGTGTAGGCTTACTCATACCCCATATGAGGAAGCCAGTAAATGCTGACAGGAAGAATGAATGAACTACCATAGCGCTCACAGCGGCGTGGTAATTCATGGAAAAACTACAAGCCAACAGCCGCAAAGGCTGCCTGACCTTGTAGTTCTCTATTTACGGAGTGCTGTGAATGAGTGACGCGGCCGGGTGGGCGGAGCCCCTCATGGCCACTTTTTAAAAAAAATGTTGACAGCTAGTGGGTGTAGAAGAACCCCTGCTAGCTTGCACAGGGGGCATCAGGGAGGTACATTCATAACATGTTACACCCCGAATATACCTTTAAACTGGTTCTAAAGGTACAAGGTTTGTGATTGAAGGAACGATGCATTGCAAGGTAAAAGCCTTGTGCATGCAGCTCACCCCCCAGCCTGATTTTGGTGCAGTGATGTGCACGAGAGCAGCGGCTCTCTTGGCTCTCTCCTCACTGGACAGAGAGGAAGCAGCAGGAGACATCGACCCCTCCCCAGCCTGATGTCGATCCAGCGATGTGCAGGAGAGCAGCGTCTCTTTTCTCATGCCCCCATAGGAAGCATCTAGCTATAGAGGGCACTCAGGAAGGGGGAGGTGCCAGGAGCACCAGTGGGGCACCCCATAACAGGAAGATTGGGGCTGCTCTGTGCAAAACCATTACACAGAGCAAGTATGACATGCTTGTTATTTAAAATAAAATAAATATGCCTTTAGAACCACTTTAAAAATGTGTCTATAGCACATTTAACCCCCAAACTTCCTAATGCAGGTATTGGCTGTTAAACGCAGCCAGATCCTTATTACTCCGTGTGCTATGGGCAATTGAGCATCAGGATAAAATAAAATCAAGGTCGTTATAACACAGCTATATCAGTGGCAGCAGCGACCTGTCAATTAGGGGCGCCGGATGCATGAATTCCAATGGGGGGGTTTAAAGCACGTGATTAGAGCCAGAGGCTCTAATAGGCTTCAAAAAAGGGTTGGCTCGGGGCGCAGAGCATAGTATAGGTGTGGGTGACTCAACCGAATGGAAGTGGGGGGGGGGGGGGTTGGTTATTTTCTGCCCCCTGCAAAAAAAAAAAAAAAAACACAAGCCACCACTGATCAGCGGTATAATCCATGGGACGCAGAAATAGATACGTCATCAGTAATTAAAAAAAGGAAGGGGAATATAGTTCCATTGTCTCCATAATAGCCAACCAGAGCTCTGTGTTCTTGTAACATGTAGCCGATTGATACAAATTAAACAATCAAAGTGTTTAACAAGAAACAACAAATCCACAGAATCAGCCTTTGTTTGAGTTCAGAGCTTCTCACAATGGACATCTGCTGTAGCATTGCATCCTTGTAGTATGCAGACATTTGTACAAAATGTAACAATCCCATAGATATTCTATTTAGCAACACAAGAATTTACTGCAAAGCAGCTGAGCCCACATAACTCTGATAGAGCATCTATTCCTGTGTTCCATAGATGGTAATGCTGCTATAATTGTATTATGAAGAGACCTTTTCTTTTATCTTATCCTGATGTCTAATTGCCCATAGTACAGGGACCAGGGATTTTTTCTGCGGGAAGATGTAAATTTATCCTTGTGGATTTGTATGCTATTTCTCTCTTTTCTGTACATAGGGTTTATATTTTACCTATGGAAATGTTTAAATCTTACCTGAACAGGATAAAATATTGCTTGCAGTGTTGGCAGGATTTCCATGAAGAAGTGGTCCCATAATTCTGCTAAAATCATGATGCGGTTTTCACCTAGAAAGCAATATATAAAAGAGACTTTATTAAGATTAAGAGACCTTTACTTGTACTGGAACTTAAAAGTACTATCTGATTAGAAGGCTTGTCTCCACTGGCGTTACATATTTAATGCAAATGCTTTGAAAATGCAACTTACATTTTTTAAGCGGTTTTTGAACATCTGGGACTACCCTGAGGGTTAGGAAGTTGAAAGGTTGCCCCAGGTTGCTGCTTAAACTTTCATTTTTATTTTTACATGCCAAATTGCTGCTGCGTCCATGGGTACCATGCCTATCAATTGCTTTCTAGGAGACTTTCTAGGGCAGTGGTCTCCAAACTGCGACCCTGGGGCCAGATGTGGCCCTGAGTTTGCCGTTACCTGGCCTCTGGGGCACCATTCCCCCTACTGACACCATCGATGGGGCACTAGTCTTCCCATTGATACCAAGAATGGGGCACTATTTCTCCCAATACAACCAAAGATGGGGCACGGATGTTGTGATATTTTCTACTCCCACTGACCACAGACTGGCCCTCTTAAAGCCTGAAAGACAGTAAATTGGCTCTTTGCTTTGAAGACCCCTGTTCTAGGGCATATATATTTATTTATTAGAGCTGCACGATTCTGGCCAAAATGAGAATCACAATTTTTTTGCTTAGAATAAAGATCACGATCCTCACGGCGTAACATCTTACATATACAAAAAAATTGGGCTAACAGCGCTGTTTAGCTATTTTTTTTTGACAGTGTCATTTTAAAAAAAAAATGCGTTTGAAAGACCGGTGCGCAAATATCGTGTGACATAAAATATTGCAACAACCGCCATCTTATTCTCTAGGGTCTCTGCTAAAAAAAAAAATATATAATGTTTGGGGGTTCTAAGTCATTTTCTAGCAAAAAATAATGGATTTTTATTTGTAAGCAGCAAATCAGAAAATATTTAGTCTTTGGTTAAACTAAACATCTTCTATACACAGGAGTTCATTCGGAGTGCATTCCTTTGAAGTAATTACATTGTATCTCTAAGAGCCGGTTCACACTGAGGCGACTTGTCAGGTGACTTGAGTCGCTTGACAAGTCGTCTCCATGCAGTGCAATGGAACCGTTCTAACAGGAGTGACTCAGTTCGCTCCGACTTAGAAAAAGGTTCCTGTACTACTTTTGGGACGACTTCAGGCGACTTGCATTGACTTCTATGACAGAAGTAGTTTTTAAGCCGCGCTGAAGTCGCGCTGTGTGGGGTTGCGATGAGTCGCCCCGCAAGTCGGATCGCCTCAGTGTGAACCGGCTCTAATAGCTTCTTTTATCAACAGTGACTTCAGAACTTGGCTCTCTGCCCAGACTTGGCAGTCTCCCCAGAGACTCAAGTCGCTCGGATCTAGAAAAGACTTCAGACGACTTGCATTGACTTTTATTATAGTCAAGTCGCGCTGAGTCACCCCGCAAGTCGGACTCCATTAACTGCACTGAAAATCGCGGTAATGCCTGATGGAGATGGGGGGGGGCTGAATCGAGGTCACGATTTTATTACGATTAATTGTGCAGCTCTAATATATATATATACATATACACATACATACACACACATATGCATACAACAGATTTACATCAATGCAACAGATTTACATAAAATACACAAAAAATTGTATTGTACAAAAGTTAAAAGCAAAGGACACCATGTCATATGACAAAATGGGTGAACAAGATGGTTTACATAGACACATCATACAGAGAATCATATCAAACTGTAGCTTGACACGTTTCGATAATGAACGTATCTTCATCAGGAGAGTTAGTGGATGTATTCTGTAGGATAGGAACTCCAGGTATAAAAAAACAAACAACAAAAATTTACAAAGTTTCTCGACAGGAAGAACAACAGGCAGGAATGAAGCCAGGTGTGCACAATGGACGCTAATGAGAAGCCTTCAAAACTCAAGCCTAAGTTCCAAAAAGGCCTATGGATAATATACACATTTGCCAAAAGATAATGCTATGGGCACAAAAAAGAGCCTTCTTGATAAAGGTGTTCATTCCAGGCTAGAAAATCTAATAAGATGTGGAAAGGTCTATAGGATGGTCTACAGTATAGGGCAATGCCCTGCTACAATGGACCTTTCAACTCAAATCATCCAATCAAATAACAGCAAAAAGGTCGCTGGTTCAAATCCCAACCACGACGCTACCTGCCTGGAGTTTGCATGTTCTCCCTGTGCCTGGCATGGGTTTCCTCCGGGTACTGCGGTTTCCTCCCACACTCCAAAGACATGCTGGTAGGTTAATTGGATCCGGTCTAAATTGGCCCTAGTATGTGTATGTATGAATGTGAGTAAGGGACCTTAGATTGTAAGCTCCTTGAGGGTAGGGACTGATGGAAATGTACAATGTATATGTAAAGCGCTCCGTAAATTGACGGCGCTATACAAGTACCTGAAATAAATAAAATAAATAAGATTGAAGTAAGCTTATGAAAAAAGTACTGATAATGTTAGTGAAAGGAAAGTCACCTCTCCACAATAATCTACTTGCACTTTCTATTAAATGTCAATGCATCATAATGTACATCACAATAGCATTGCACTGATGAGCATCTTGTATTGAAATGTGTTTTGATTAATTTCCATTGATTTCAACAGCACAAGCATCAAAGAAAAATGCATAGGGGATAACCCAACCTAAATTTTGACAGCTACAATATTATGACACACAAATACCACTAATAAGAAGAATAAGAACCAGTATATAGGTTACGATTTACTATGAGTAAAGATAACAAAAGTTTGGGGAAATTTTGCTTTGGCATTTGGATAAATGTATAGTGGTAAAGTTAGATCATTGGAAAGACGATAGGGCGTATACATGTATATAAAGCAGATAATCTAAAATTCACTGTAGGTGAATCTGGTTTAGATTACAGTGATTGGTTCTCCACAAATAAAAATCACATTCATTGCTGTATAATATGCCATACTTTGTGAATTCAGGTTATTATTCTTTCTGAAAGTCCTTTAGGAGGCAGAATTTAGGCAGACTTGGTGGGGCTATAAGTGCCTGATGGCCAGCAGAAGGGAGTTCCAGGGAAGGCGAGAGAAGGCGGTGGGGAGACCAAAGAAAAAGAAAGTAAAAGTCAAATGGAACCAAGGTTGGGTGCAGTGCTGGATTTATAAGGGGGCAAAAGGAGAAACTACCCTGGGCCCCCTGACGGAAGTGGCCCCCTTCTATACAAAAATAATATAAAACAATATAAAAATGATTTAAAATAACATAAAATATATTATAGTAAAAACTGACTTTATCTTATTAAATGTATCTTGGGAAGTAATATTTTGCCAGCAATCTGTAAAAATTTTACTCTGGACTGGTATATTGTATCGTTTTTAAAAATGAATTTCGGCAGCTCAAGCCAACAGTGCATAGAGAGGAAAGGAAGGTGCCCTATTACTGTGTGCATGCGTGACCTCAGAATGGCGTTGTGTCATGCATTTTAAAAATGTGTGACTGTCAAAGAGAACGTAAACCAACTCCGTGTATGAGGGACCTCCTGAACCTGAAGTGCCCCGGGCCTCCCCCAAGGTCTAAATCTGACCCCTACTGAGTGTCCAGTATGTCTGGAAACTGAAGAAGACATATACAGAGGTGATAACGTGTTAAAAAGCTTTGTATTCAATAATAGCACGTTTTCTTGATATATGAAGGCTGTTATGATAGTAATGTAAATGTGACATATCTTCTTTATTAACTTACATAGTGTAGGTCAGGGATATGCAATTAGCGGACCTCCAGATGTTGCAAAACTACAAATCCCATGAGGCATAGCAAGACTCTGATAGCCACAAGCATGACACCAGAGGCAGAGGCATGATGGGACTTGTAGTTTTGCAACAGCTGGAGGTCCGCTAATTGCATATCCCTGGTGTAGGTCATTCAAAATTCACGTTGGTAGAGTAAGGCCCCTTTCACACGAACGGATAGAAACAGCTGATCTGCCGTTGCTATCCGTTAGTCAGATAAAGCACAACGATTACTTGCATTTGTTACATTCCGATTCGCTACGGATGCATGCTGCTGCGGTGGAAACATTGTTAACATTCTTGACATTCCTGAGGTGCTCCCTATTGATTTCTATGCTTGTTGCCATTGCTATCCGTAGCTGACACAGTTTAGCTGCAGATTCGTGCAGATAGGTGCGGTTAGCTGCACAACATCGTTCCTGGACGCATTCCAATCCATTTTTTCTAATCGCACGAAATCGTCTGTAACAAAACCGTTGATAAATGCAGAGTGTGAATGGGGCTATAGGAAAGCATTTTCACAGTATAACTGCGGTAGATAACTTCATCTATCCGCAGCTAAAAGATGGAATCTATCCGTCCGTGTGAAATGGGCCTTAATCTTTCTCTATAGTAACTCCTCCTCTTTTTTTACATTGCAGGTGAACAAATGATTCCAAGCAGAAGCAACATGCTGTCCTTGAGTTCTTGATGAAGGAGTGCAGGCTGTCCGACAAAAGCTACAGAATGTTTTACAGAGATGACACCGTTCACAAGAGTCACCAATGACAAGACATTGCTTGTCTATGGTGTCATCTCTGAAAACAAAGCTTCCTGTGAAGTTGGACAGCATGCACGCCTCCTTCATCAAGAACTCAATGACAGCAAGTTGCTTCTGCTTGGAATCCATTATTTACCTGCAATGAAAAAAAAGAGTTAATATAAAGGATACATTGCTCTACCTTCATGTGAAAATTAAACGACCTATGTAAGTTAATTAAAAAAAAAAAAGTTATGCCCACTTTTGCAATACGTTCGATACAGCCCTCACATTTTACTTTTCCATATCGCACAAAGCTCAGCATGCTTTTGTTATGGCTCACCTTCATACAGCTTGACTTTCTCCTCCATGAAGGCCAGACCCTTTGAGAGCAGCTGATTCTGGAGACACAACAGTTTGTCATTTATAACATGCCCAATGTATACAGTACATTTATTCACCAAGGATAAGCTACACAAGCTTCAAAAAGGGAGCACTTAGTAGGCATTTCTAATACCCGCTATGTGCCACCAACCACTGGTCCAACCGTGTATAGTGGGAATGAGGGCTAAATACACATTATTGCTGTAATAGAGTTGAACTTCACTGGGACACATTGCATTGGCATCACTATTTTTGTACCAGAAGGGGTTTGAGTCTCATTG
Organism: Glandirana rugosa; assembly: GCA_018402905.1. Classification (NCBI taxonomy): domain Eukaryota; kingdom Metazoa; phylum Chordata; class Amphibia; order Anura; family Ranidae; genus Glandirana; species Glandirana rugosa. The sequence goes on along the minus strand of BLSH010340678.1, from coordinate 131,282 downwards.
GACTGCTAGATGGGCATGGGCACCATCTACTCAACTTCTGCATCAAACACTAAGGCTGGGTTCACATTAGTGCAAATTGGATGAGAGTTCCCCGCGTCCAGTTTGCAATAGCAGGAGATAGTGACCTGCTCTCTATGAAGCCGGTTCACACATCCCCACAGATGCTCCGGTGCGGATTTGCACAGGGGTCCTGTGCGTCTTTTGGTCCGTTTCAGGTCCGAATTCAGCCAAAAATTCGAGCTGAAATCGGACCTGAAACATTGAATGGAGACGCACCGGACCCCTGCTGGGAGCCGCTCCATGCTGAGATGTGAACCCAGCCTAAAAGAGAGTTAGCCTTACAAATGTTTAGCAGTTGTAAGCGCTTACATATACGTAGTGAAGATGATAAGCAGAGATGAAGCAAATTCCCCTACATAAGTACCCTCAAAATCCAGAATTTACACAGCATTTCTGAACTTCAGAAGGTCGGGGCAGGGGGGTGATGCCACACACTGCACAGCATAGAGCAAGGAGTTGAGTGTAATCTGAGAACCGAGTGCAGGAAATGGGCAGGCACCCCTCTACACAGTCTCCAAGGGAAACATGCACAGCTGAGGCTGTCAATCTCCAGCTGTGTAGTGGAGGGGGCAGGCTGAATGGGCTGCCAACACACTACAGCAAATGAAAAGGTGTACACAACTCTTTAAAAATGCAGCACATCATATTGGGGTGCTGCTTCATGTAGTAGCTTCTGGTTCATATGTAAAAGGCAATCATCACCATGCCACCCTATGCAAATTAGTTATGTACCTATGCTTCTTTTTAAATTTACACATCAGTCTGTCCTGTATGTATGCTAGTCTTTTTATTGTGCATTAATAACATTTGTACTTCGTTTTTAATATATATGGCTTTACTTTGTTTATACTTTGGGCCAATATAATCCTATTCCCATTGGGAGGTTTTCTTTGTATATTTCTAATAGGGATGATGGCCTAACACCCTTCAATCATATCCCCTTACCCCTAACAAATCATAACACATGGTATATGCTTTGTAATGTTCTGCAGTGTGTGTTGGGCGGTACTGCACCATGCACTGGGGTGCTATTCACAATGAATCACACAGCACATAGGATAGCTGTTGTGCACTTCCACGCGCATTGCCTTAACGGCTAAGTCTGAATGGGTCCAACCTATAATAAGGCAAAGCCAAGACTCCTGGAGAAATAATGTCAGGGTCAAAAAAAGTGATCCAGGCAGCTTTATAGCGGTCCGATCACTTTTACAGCGCTGTGAAGGGCTGCCCTCCTCTTGCCAGTGCCCGTGGTGGTTTCTAGGCTCTCCCTTTCTTCTGAGGAACCCAGGACCACAGTACACAGTCAGAATAGCTTCACATAGAGGAAATCTCACCTGTTCCCTAATCTCCTCTGTGACTAATGAACCCAGAAGTGACAATGATTTCATCACTTCCAGTTTCAGCCAGGGAAGCAGCTAACCAAGCACAATCTATGTTTGGTTAGCAGCTTCGGAGGACAGGGGAGACACTGGGGGTTCATAGACCCTTGATGTCTCCATAAAGAGACATGTCACTGCCCAAAGCTGTCACAAGGGGGCTTGTTAGCCACCTGGTGATAGAAATAAAGTTGTATGAAAAAAAAAAAATTAAAACAAATTGAAATAAAAAAAAAAATTTTTATAAATAAGCGTTCCCGTCCCCGAGCATACTCGCAAATGCAAACATAGACCAGTGTAAATTTAATAATTTTGTCAATGAAAATTACTTTCGTCAATGAAATTAACGCTATTTTAGTCAACTAAAATAAAACCAAAACAATTCAGATGACTAAACTATGATAAACTAAATTGGCATTTTATTCAAAAGACTAAAACAAAATGTGGCATCTAAATTAACACTGGTTATATATCACAATGGCTAAATCTTTGTCTGTAGTGGCTGTTCAAAGCTTAAGCCCTGGTTCACATTGGTGTGTTTTGGCATGGCGGCAATGGCACCGTCCAAATCGGTGCGACGATGCATTTCCAAAAGTAGTTTCTGTACTACTTTTGGCGATTTCAGGTGCGATTTCCATTGACATTTGTGCAGCAACCCGCACAGATGCCTCTGAAATCGCACCTGAAGTCGGAACTGACATGCGGGAATGAAATGGTGAACTTGCCCCATTTCATTCCCGCACCAATGTGAACCTAGGCTAAATCAGAGTTCCACCCAAAAGTGGAACTTCTGCTTATCGGATCCCCCCCACCCCCAGTGTCCCATTTGGCACCTTTCGGGGGGTGGTGGAAGCGGATACCTGTTTATGACAGATACCCTTGTCCCTACTTCTGGGAGACCAGGCCACGGCAAATTACGCTAGCAGCTCAGCCCCCCTCCTCCCTCCCCGCGGCTGGGCCAATAGGAGAGTGCAGCGGTGCCTCGCACATGTGCAGTAGGTCAGGTGGGAAGGAGATGATGCTGGCTCCAACCAGGAAATGAGACCGGCTCTTTCTTGCTAAAGCTTCTAATGAATTCTGTGGGAAGCTCGTGGTGTGCAGTAAAATTAGAGTAGGCACGTAAAGAGAGGAGTCTGTACTAAGGATGGGCTCAGGCGTGTTCGCAAGTGCACGTGCCCGAGCCCGCCAGGAAGTGAACCCGGCGCTGCGCTAATCACAGGCAGGGAGACATTCCCCGATCGCTGCAGCTGCACATTGGGGAATAACTCCCTGCCTATGATTAGCGCAGCGCCGGGTTCACTTTCTGGCGGGTTCGGGCACGTGTACTTGCGAACATGCCCAAGCCCATCCTCAGTCTGTACAACTGTGCAAGACTAAAGACTAAAGAGTTGACAGTTGAATCTTTGATTCTGATTGGATCTGTTACTCTGCTACCTCATATATACAGTGCGCGTTTGTGACTCAGTAATAGAGTCCTAGCATTCTGGTAAGAGTCCCAACTTTATGCGGTGGTGGATCACGTGGTGAAATCATATCACTTATTATTTTGGATGTCACGATTTTCATGGACACTTTCTCTGGACCTTTTTCACTTATGAACTTTTGCCTTACATTAATTATTTACGCTGTGTTTACATATATTTAGTATCATCATTATGGACTATTTTAATTTGATTTTATTTTTAGCGCTTAGCGCATTTATTATTATTATTCTTGATTGCACAGTTTTTTTCTGACTGGTTTTGCTGGTGGCTATTTTATGTCAGCGCGTTTTCTTCCTCCAACCATGCACAGTAGGGGCCCAGCGTGAAGCTATAATGCTTCACTGCTTGGATTCCCTTACCAGCAATGGCGGCGGCAGCACCCAACAGCTAATGGAATCATCAGCTGCAGTGCCCACATCGCTGGACTCCAGGACAGGTAAGTGTCCTATTATGACAAGTCAGCAGGCACAGTATTTGTGTGCATAAAAATTCACTTTAGCGTAGATTTTCCTGAAAATTTGCATTCAATAAAATGGCTATCACAAATATCTTGTGATATAAAAAACTGCAACATCCAACATCCACCATTTTATTCTTCAGGGACTCTACTTTCAGAGAAAATAAATAATGTTTAGGGTTCTAAGTAACTTTTTAGAAAAAATGCTGATTTTAAAATGTTAAAATTGCTCAGGACAGCAGTTGGTTAAAACCATCAATACATCTAGACTTACAAACACGTATATAAGCATCACCAGAAGAAATATACAAAAATAGCAAAAACATGCTTCCAAAAGGGGAAAAAAAAAGCAAATCGCTGACCGAGCATCATTATTTACAGCATGCTATACAAGTTATGAAACGCACAAGGGACAGAATGCAGCCTTGGAAGAGACTCGTACAGTAAAAACAAAACCCAGATGCAGAGAGCTGCGACCACAAATGAGAGCCTTGTTACAGTTAACGCCGTCTGATTCATAATCACTAAACCGTAGGCTGAGGGATGGAGGCCGCTTCTCATGCTGTAAAATTACTAGGTGAAAACCCGGCAGGTCTCCACTCGAAATGTTAGCGGTTACATTGCTTACCTGAAAATAATCGGTGATAAATGAGCCCAGCTCGCTTTTCAGCAACTGTCTGCAAAAAGAATACAAAGGAAAAAGAAGAGCATAAATAGATATCTGTGAAGGATCACATTGATCTGGTCATGGTACAGCTGGACGCAGAGAGTCACAATCTGCTACACTTGGTATGTAAGGTTGAAGGCTGGGGATGAGCGGAGAGATTTTTGAGAAATTGAGTCCGCTACAAATTTAGATCTCCATGAAAGTACAAGCAAAAACAACAAAAAGCCCTTAGAAAATAAAGTAAAACCAGCAAAATTTAGCTTCAATCCAGACATTTTCCTCCAAGTATTTTGTTCTGCTACTAGATGCCCTCAGTCTGTGGGCTAGCATCATTCAACCCACTTTCTCTGAGTCCAGGTCATCCCGGACAAGCCCCCTGCCTGTGACTGGACAGTGAAAGAAGAAATAGCACAGTGATGAGCTTCTCGTTGTCAATCGGCATGCTCATCACAGATTTGCTCCTTGTTCTGCTACTTCCGCTTATACCCCAGCCCTGCTGTATAGGGACTGCGTGAGTCTCATACCAGGCCAGAATCAAATACTTACACTGCACCTATTTAAAACATATATTTAATTACGTAATAATGATTTACAGAGCTGATTTCATTTGTGTCTTTAATATCTGCCAAGAGTTCAGAGTTAAAGCGGAACTCCACCCAAAAGGGGAAGCTCCTCATCTGCTTCCCCCCTCTCCGATGCCACATTTGGCACCTTGTGGGGGGGGGGGGGGTACCTGGTTTTTACAGGCACCCGTTCGCACTTCCTGCTGAGTTTGCCGCAGCCGGCCCATTGAAAAAGTGCAGCGTGATTTGTGCCTGGGCAGTAGGAAACCGGCTGTGAAGCCGCAGGGCTTCACTGCTGGTTTCCCTTACCCAAGATGGCAGTGAGCCGATTCAAGAATCGGCTTGGGCGAGAACACTGCGGGGTCCCTGGACAGGCAAGTACCCGAATAGTAAAAGTTAGCAGCTACAGTATTTGTAGCTGCTGACTTTTACATTTTTGTTGTGGGGGGGGGGGGGCTGAAGCTTTTTAATTTTTAAACTTTTGGGTGCATTTTATTGCCATTTTTTAACAAAATAACAAAGAAAAAAAAAATCATAAAAATAAATTTGTATGTTGTAATTTTTTTACCCTTATTGGCTTTCCGTGAAAGAACATCAAACAAAAAATAGGGGGAAAAAACAAATAGGTTTTCACTTTTTTAAGCTTTTTTCCTTTGTGTAAAAATAAAGGCAAATAAAATAAAAGACACAAGGAAAAACCCTTAATAGCCATGTAAAACACATCTTTAAAAAGCACTAAAGAAGAAGATCTTAATTTTGTGTTCTCCAAAATGGCGAAATTTTGATAAAATTTCCAGAATGTTGCTGAAATTTCAGTAAAGAGAAAAAGGTCCATACTTATGTGCTCACTTCTCTGCCTGTTACTTGAAAATTCAATAAAAATCTATTGCTCGAAAAAAATCTCAACCCTGACTATTTTAGCAGTGAGCACATGGGGACATTTTTTTATTATATTTCATTTTAAAAAATACGTACAATTTTTCTGAGGGGTGTTGGTGGCCCCATACTCATGTGCCCACTTCTCTGTCTGTCACTTTGAAAAATCCAATAAAAATCAATTGCTAAAATACAAAATTTCAACTCTGACCACATTTCACCTTTGAGTGCAGAGGGCTAAAGCTTTTATTTGCAGGGTGGCGAATGTGCAGTAAATATGGACCTAAACAAGTGAGGCGTAAGGAGTATCTAAATAAATTCTCATTATTTGAAATCATTGGTATGCTGTTAAAATTATATACTGTATAAACACATTACATTTTCATGAAAAATAATAATAATAATAATAAAAATAAATATATTTACAACCCTCACATTTTTGTAAATATTTTTTTAATGCGACAATGCAGAAGAAATGACACTTTGCTACAATGTACACTCACTACTTCACATTTTAGCAAAGTGTCATTTCTTCAATGTTGTCACATGAAAAGATATAATAAAATATTTACAAAAATGTGAGGGGTGTACTCAATTTTGAGAGATACTGTGTGTAATATATATTTATTTATTATATATAATTTTTTTTTCTTTAAAGCAAAATAAGAAAAGAAAACAACTCTGACTGCATTTCATTATCTTTTCAGTCAGCGCAGAGGGCTAAGCGAGCGTCACAGGTCTCCATAGGGAATCTGGCCCATGCAACAAATGTGTTGCGTTGTGGGTTGAGTTGCATTGCATTACGGCAGCCCATTCTCTTATTGGACTCTCACCATGCCTCATGTACTGTACATTAGAGCACGGTGCAGCTCACAGCCATGCTGAGCATTCACATCTGTGAATGTGATGTGGTGCCAATGCAGCATCATCCTGAGAGCCCATGGCATGTTGATAATGCACCCCCATGGGTCGAATCCTTGACACCCTGGGCTCACTAGGTATGGGCTGAAACATGCTGGTTGTCATTCAACCCCAAAGAGGTCTGTCACCATGGAGTCTGGGAGACAGCGCTGGACAGAAGGCAAGTTGTACTTCATCGAGGGCTTTTTTTTTTTTTACTTTTATTTAAATTTAAAAAGTGTAATTGGGCTTTAAGAGGAATGTTCCAAGCCATTAAAACATCACCAACGTCGACATGTATTGTGGTTTGAAGAAGAATTATTTAGCTGACAAGTTTGCTCTAAGTCACAGTGACGGGAGCATTATGCTTGGGGCGCTTCCTTCACATTCTGCCTGGTGATGGAAATCATTCTTGGCCATGTGGCATGAAGTGATGCAACCAATTCTGAAGTTTTACCGTTGGCACAATTATCGCCAGAATACATAACCTGAATCAATCTGCAGTGCACAAGTCCATGTCCGTTTAAAGGGACACTAATGACCATTTATTATTCTTTTAGGTTATTAATCCCATAATATATGGTGCTGTCTTCTGGCAACCCATAAATTGGGCCTACCATTCCCGTAATGTCCAGCGTGGACCTACCGCTCTTGTATTGTCCAGCGTGGACCTAACGCTCTTGTATTGTCCAGCGTGGACCTAACTCGCTTGTCTTGTCCAGCGTGGACCTACCGCTCTTGTATTTTCCAGCGTGGACCTACCGCTCTTGTATTGTCCAGCGTGGTCCTACCGCTCTTGTATTGTCCAGCGTGGACCTACCGCTCTTGTATGGTCCAGCGTGGACCTACCGATCTTGTATTTTCCAGCGTGGACTTACCGCTCTTGTATTGTCCAGCGTGGTCCTACCGCTCTTGTATTGTCCAGCGTGGACCTACCGCTCTTGTATTGTCCAGCGTGGACCTACCGATCTTGTATTTTCCAGCATGGACCTACCGCTCTTGTATTGTCCAGCATGGACCTACCACTCTTGTATTGTCCAGCGTGAACCTACCGCTCTTGTATTGTCCAGCGTGGACCTACCGCTCTTGTATTGTCCAGCGTGGACCTACCGCTCTTGTATTGTCCAGCGTGGACCTACCGATCTTGTATTTTCCAGCATGGACCTACCGCTCTTGTATTGTCCAGCATGGACCTACCACTCTTGTATTGTCCAGCGTGAACCTACCGCTCTTGTATTGTCCAGCGTGGTCCTACCGCTCTTGTATTGTCCAGCGTGGACCTACCGCTCTTGTATTGTCCAGCGTGGACCTACCGATCTTGTATTTTCCAGCGTGAACCTACCGCTCTTGTATTGTCCAGCGTGGACCTACCGCTCTTGTATTGTCCAGCGTGGACCTACCGCTCTTGAATTGTCCAGCGTGGACCTATCGCTCTTGTATTGTCCAGCATGGACCTACTAGACCCATAATGTCCAACGTGGACCTACCACTCCTGAATTGTCCAAGTTGGACCTACAACTTCTGGGTGACAGAGCCATCTGTGTTCAGGTATCAAAAATTACTATGTTGCTCTCTGATCGTTGCAAGAGAGGAGGTTGAGGAAACATCACCTCCTGCCTGTAGCAGACTGATGACATCTCAGTAAGGTTACTTGTAGTGCAAGGACTTTTTTTTGTATAACTTTTCTTGAAAAATGATACATTGCTGTAGATTGTCAGGAATTTGTTCATGTAAACGTGTATAACTGTTGAAAAGGTCACTTGAACACGGACTATATATATATTTTTATTTTGAATGTTTTCATTTTTTTTCTCATAAATGAAAAAGAAAAGAACAAAAAGTTCATATGACAAAGCCTAGGCACCAGGCTTCCATGAGCATTGTGGGTATTTTACGTCATTGGAGAATGTAGAGAGGCTATTGCCAGCATGTCGAACAATGTGGTCCCTCAGAGAGCTTGGCCCACTATCTCTATGGAGGGCCACACCTACTTTAAGAAAAAAATATTATAGTGCTTTAGTAGTTCATATTATTATAACTTATGACATTTTATTCCAGAGAGAGGGGCCATAACATTTTAAATCTTTAAACTACTAAGAATCACAAAAAGTAGTAAGAGGGCCCATGTGGCCCAAAAACACCGGTTTGACATGTCTGGTGTATGGTATTTTAACAGACTCTGTCTGCTAGACTTGTATTAATATGAGGATCTCCCAGACATAACCAGAATGCAGAGACTGTATGGGGGAAATTTTCTAAAACTGGTGCACCCAGAATCTAGTGCAGCTGTGCTTGGTAGCCAATCAGCTTCTAACTTCAGCTTGTTCAATTAACCACTTCCCGACCGCCCGCTGTGGATTGACGGCGGCAGCATGGCAACGCTGCGCGAATTGCCATCATTTGATGGCAGGCATGGGAGCGTGTATTGTGGGCGCATGCACTCGCAAGCTCACTGGCTAACGGGGGAGCCAATAAGCGGGTGGGGCAGACTCGATGTCCGCCAGCCACCCGCAGTCGCTCCCCCCGTAGTGACAGAACGGGGATCCGTGAATGTAAACAAGCGGATCCCCGTTCTGACAGAGGAGAGGAGAATGATCGGAGCATGGGAGTGATGGGAGCAGCGATCTCTCTCCTCCCCCAGTCAGCCCAGCCCCCACCCAGTTAGAACACACTGACAGGGAACATATTTAACCCTTTGATCGCCCCCTAGTGTTAACCCCTTCCCTGCCAGTGACATTTATACAGTAATCAGTGGCTGTTTAGATCACCGATCGCTGTATAAATGTCAGTGGTCCCAAAAAAGTGTCAAAAGTGTCCGATATGTCCACTGCAATATTGCAGTCCCGCTATAAACCATAGATCGCCGCCATTACTAGTAAAAAAAATAAAAACGCCATAAATCAATTCTCTTCGTTTGTAGATGCTATAAATTTTACACAAACCAATCAATAAGCGCTTATTGCAGTTTTTCTTGTACCAAAAATATGTAGAAGAATATAGATCGGCCTAAACTGATGAATAAAATTATTATTTTTTTTTTGGATATGTATTACAGCAAAAAGCAAAAAATTTGGGTTTTTTTTTAATCAAAATTGTTGCTCTTTTTTTGCTTATAGTGCAAAAAATAAAAACTGCAGAGGTGATCAAATACCACCAAAAGAAAGCTCTATTTGTGGGGAAAAAAAATTACATAAATTTTGTTTGGGTACAGCGTCGCACGACCACACAATCGTCAGTTAAATTGACGCAGTGCTGTTTCGCAAAAAGTGCTCTGGTCAGGAAGGCGGCAAATCCTTCCGGGGTTGAAGTGGTTAAAGGGTAAGTTCACCTTTACAGAAAAATCTGTAAGGTGAACGTACACAGGACCCTCTCCTCCTCTCCCCCGGTCCCACTAACCTATAGTCCGGCGATCACCCACTCTGACACTTCGGGTCACCGCTTCACCGGTACGGGGCTTAGAAATCCCCAGCGGCTCAATCTCCTAAATGTACTTTGTCAGAAGGTACGTATAGGAGCATTCTAATTGGTCTGCGCCATCACATGGGCAGCGCCGACCAATCAGAACCCGCGTAGCCCGTCCTGTCACTGCAGATGAAGAGGAGGGAAAGCCGCCAGGATTTCAAATCCCTGGACTGGCAAAGCGGCAATGCAATCTGTCAGAATGGGAGATTGCTGGACTCAGTTACAGCAGGACCGGGTGCAATGGGAGGGGGTCCAGTGTAAGTTCACTTTACAGATTTTCTGTAAAGGTGAACTTACACTTTAAGCTTTCACAATAAAACCTGGAAGCGGATTGGTTTCTGTGCAGAGCTGCATAAGATTTTGCACTTCCCAGTTTTAGTAAATCCCCCCTATGTGTAAAATCAAAAATGTGTGCCCCCTCCCATAGACATCTAAAGAGCAGTTGCTGACTTTTAGTATTAGGGCCCTTACCTGTCCAGGCATCAAGCGGTTTCCTCACCCGAGCCAGTTCCTCAAACGGCTACCTGGTGCTGGCGACGCCATCTTGACTAAGGGAAACCGGCAGTGAAGCCTTGTGGCTTCATAGCCGGTTTCCTAGTGCGCTGCACTTTGTGAATGGGCTGCAGTCTTCTGGGACCTGTGAAGTCTCCCAGAAGGCAGCAAGGGAAGGAAGGGGGGGGGGGGGTAAACTTCTGGCTGTCAAAACCAGGTACCCGCTCCCCCCCAAAATGTGCAAAATGTGGCAGCGGAAGGGGGGAGGCGGCAGACAAGGGGAACTTGCCCTTTCTTGTGGAGCTCTGCTTTAATTATATTTTTTCAAAATGACATTAAATAATTCCAGACAAGGATATTTTATACATAGTTACATTGATCCAGCTTGGACCATTGCAACTATGCATATAGCATACCCGTGGGATCCCTCTCTAGAAGCTGGAAATCACTGATGAAGACACCACTACTCCAGTGATCTCCACTAGGTCCAGTAAAAAACAACTGCCCTGCTGCATTGTGAACACAGTAGCTTGCCCATTCGGTATGGGCGCCATTCAGAGAACGCTTTGCATTTTCTGAATGGATACAAATCATTCTCTGATTGGACGAGGTGGAGAGGTGGGGTAGTAACGTCACTCTCTCTACCTCGTCCAATTAGAGAATGCTTTACAATTATTCAGAAAATGCAAAGCGTTCTCTGAATGGCGCCCATACCGAATGGGCAAGCTACTGTGTTCACAATGCAGCAGGGCAGTTGTTTTTTACTGGACCTAGTGGCGATCACTGGAGTTGTGGTAATTTCCAGCTTCCAGGGGCATCAGCCAGGTATGGATAGTTACTGAACAAAGGTTATGATGTATAAAATATCTGGAATTCATCTTTAACACACGCACTTGTAGTACAAGCCGCAGTTCCTCCAGCAGGTCTGCACCTCCATACAGGCCTGAGGCTGGGAGAAAGCATTGCAAGAGCCTGCGCATTGCACCCACATCCCACTGACCACAGGTGTAATGCTCTGCAAGCTTTATTCCAAAAAATTAGTTGCTTAATTTACAACCATTTGCAAAAGATGGAATGTCTCTTTAACCGCTTGCTGACCGTGTCTTGTACATTTACTGCAGCAGGTTGGCAGCGCTGTGCAGATCGCCGTCTACAACTCTGTGAGCATGCACGCGGGCCGGACGTAGTCGATCTCTGCCGGTTACCCATGATCGCCTTCTAGAGAGGAGGAATGGAGAACCGCCGATGTAAACACGGCACTTCCCCGTTCTGACAGGCAGGATCAGTTAGATCTGTCATGCCCCTGCCAGCCCAGACCCCACACAGAACACACTGAGGGAACACATTTAACCCCTTGATTGCCCCCTGCAGGTTAACCCCTTCCCTGCCAGTGACATTTATACAGTAATCAGTGGCTATTTTTAGCTCTGATCGCTGTATAAATGTTATTGGTCCCAAAAAAAGTGTCATAAGTGTCCGATCTGTCCGCCGCAATATTGCAGTCCCCGAAAAAAAAAAAAAAAAAAAACACAGATTGCTGCCATTACTAGCAAAAAATAAAAAATATAAACACCATAAATCAATTCTCATAGTTTGTAGATGCAATAACTTTCGCGCTAACCAATCAATATACGCCTATAGCGATTTCTTTTTACCACAAATATGAGGTAGAATATAAACTGATGAATACATTTGTTTTTTTATATTTTTTGACATATGTATTATAGCAAAAATAAGAAAAATTGTTTGTTTTTTCAAAATTGTAAGGAGAGAGAGCAGCAGTGAGAGGTCTTTATTACAGGAAATCTCACACTGGATCACTGCACAGATCTGGAAGAAATGTACAAAGCACACCAGTAAGTAACACACATGATGAATGTATTTATACCATGTTTGCTGATCCTCAAGCTTAGCGTTAATATAAATGATTTAACAGGTGTACGCACAGGGTGCGCTGGATGTGCCTGGGTACACCCTAATCACCCTGTGCAGTGCTGATTACCCCTGCTTCCTAGCACCCAGTTTCCCTGCTGCAGTGCTGCCAGCTTGCCTCCTCTCCCACAGGTTGCTGCGGGGGATGTTTCAGGATAAAGAGCGGAGGAAGGGGCTGGTAAATATTTCAATTACCAGCCCCTTCCTTTTCTGAATGAACACAGCGAGTGATCTGTACTGGTCGCTCCTGTGTTCATTCTTAACTGAAACATAGTTTCAAACTTCAGTTTGTGAATGAACAGGAAGCCGCTCAGCACAGAGCACTTCCTATTCGTTCGCTGTCCAGTGCAGCTGAGGCTGCAGAGAAAGGGACTGGGGAAGCTCTGTCCTCACTCCCTTTCGCAGGCTCAAAGGTGAGACATCAGGGGTTTGTTTAGACCCTTGATAATTCACCAATGCCCCCAATGGAGCTCCTAAAAAAAAAAATTGTAAAAAAATAATAAAACAACATTGTAAAAAATAATTTCAAAAAATATAAAATTGTAAAAAAAAATTAAAACTACCAACACCGCCCCCTGCTCATGTGTGTTTGTACTCTGGGGTGAACACCCTAATGCAATAAACTGCGCACACCAATGTTTAACAGTTAATCTCTGATACGGCAGAGTTTCACACGGTTTTGTCTTCCTCCATCCCCTGTAACTTTCCATTGAGCTCACCCCCCCCCCCCCCCCAGTTGCATTCTGATTTTCCGTCACTCATGTGACCAAGGTGTGGCCCTTATGGGTCCCTGAATGAGCAGTTAGGAGGAAAGTGAGAGTCACACACATGTGTGAGAACAAAGCCTGGCGTCTCGGTGTGAATCGGCAGCCGCATTCCCCAGCTGCGCCCCACCATAGCGTACCTGACGTTCTCGTTCAGGGTGTAGAGTTCGTTGGCTTGCAGGCCCCCTCCTTTGAACACATTGATGACGGCGTTCTGCACACTGAGAAAGGAAACCACGAGTAAATGAGTGTCACATCTGTCCCCCAACAGAACAGCAATACTAACAACCAATTATGGAAGGATAGTTTCATTGGACTGCAACCTGTGCAGCTAGTTTAAAGAAAACTTGCATTAAAAATAAATAAATAAATAAAAGAAGGTCTGTTATTTTTGAGCTCTCCTTCTGAAAATACTCGATGCCTGGCTGTCATGTTGACTATCTCGCCTAAAGTGGATCCCTGTGTTAAAAAGCCTGCAAACAGACTGCTTCTTAACCACTTCAGCCCCAGAAGGATTTCCCCCTTTAGGACCAGAGCACTTTTTGCGATTCGGCACTGCGTCGCTTTAACTGACAATTGCGCAGTCGTGCGACGTTGTACCCAAACTAAATTGGCGTCCTTTTCTTTTCCCCACAAATAGAGCTTTCTTTTGGTGGTATTTGATCCCCTCTGCGTCATTTCTGATCACCGCTATAAACAAAAAAAGAGCGACAATTTTGCAAAAAAAAACCTATTCTTCTTACTTTTTGCTAAAATACAAATCCAAAAAAAAAAAATTTTTTTGTTTTGGCCGATTTATATTCTTCCTCATTTTTGGTAGAACCCCCCCCCCCCCAAAAAAAAAACGAATAATGGCAGCGATCTGCGATTTTTACGGTACTGCGATATTGCGGTGGACATGTCGGACCATTTTGATACTTTTTTGGGACCATTGGCATTTATACAGCGATCAGTGCTATAAAAATGCACTGATTACTGTGTAAATGCCATTGGCAGCGAAGGGGTTAACCTGCAGGGGGCGCTCCAAGGGTTAACTGTGTTCCCTCAGTGTGTTCTAACTGTATGGGGGCTGGCAGGGGGAGGGGAGTGATCATGGCTTCCATATACAGAAAGCCTGTGATCACAGCCCTTCCCCCTCTGTCAGAACGGAGATCCATGTTTACATACACGGACCTCCGTTCTGTCGCTCTGGGGGAGGGGGGTTGATCGCGGGTAGCCGATGGAGATCGAGACTGCCGTACCCGCTCCCTGGCCCCCCCGGAATAGAGTGAGCGCGTGAGCTCACCTCCGGCGGTGCATGCGCGCTCACAATACTCGTTATCGCGGCCGCCGTCAGGCGTTTCACAATAAAGAACCACTTTGCCTCCGTCAATCCGCGGCAGGTGGTTGGCAAGTGGTTAAACTACAGGTAAGCCTATAAGTCCTACCTATAGGTCCGGAAATATCTCCTAAAACTTGCACAGTTTAGGATATTCCCTGTATCTGCATATGCCAACGTCATGGCCACATGTCCACTGAAGAATCGGCCCCAGGGTGTCGTTTCTTCAGTTCATGTGCCATAACAGGCCACTCCTGTGTGCATGCGCAGGAGTGACGTCAGCGCGGCTCCGGCCAATCACAGCGCTGGAGCCCGCGCTGTGATTGGCCGGAGCCCGCGATCCCGGAAGAAGACACAGAAAACATGACACCGGTCACATCGGTGCTCGGGGAGCTCTGCAACAGCGTGGATCTAAGGTAAGCATTTCATAATGAGCTAGTATGCGATGCATACTAGCTCATTATGCTTTTGTCTTGTAGCTGTTTGTTTTGTTTTGTTTTTTTAATACAGGGTTTACAACCACTTTAATTGCAGACCACATAGGGGTTGATTTACTAAAGGCAAATAGGCTGTGCATTTTGCACAGTGCAGTTGCTCCAGGGCTTAGTAAATGAGCAGAAGCTCTGCTGACTTCCATCATCCAATCCTGTGCAAGCATTTTTTCCTTACATGTGATTGGGTATTCTTTGCAAAGTGGAGCTTTACCTCATTTACTAAGCTCTGAAGCAAATAGACGTGCAATTTGTTTTGCTCCGAATTCGTTTAAGGAATTTCGACAAATTAGTTAATTCGGAAATATCCGAATTAACGAAAACCTGTTTAACGAATTTCTCTGAATATTCGGAAATTCGAATGTTGGGAAATTAAAAAATCCGAAATAGCAGCGAACTAATAATAACTTAACTATTACTATTAAATTATAGGTATTGGAATTTCTTTCAAATTTCACTTAGTGAACGTAACGAATACAAATGTATCCCAAATAACGAATGCCGTATCTAAACAAATGGAGTGTAACAAATTAATAATAATAAATAGCAATAATAATAAAAACTTTTAATCATTATTATTTATTATTAATTTGTTCCAATTCCTTTGTTTAGATGCGGCAGTTGTTATTTCGGATTATTCATAAATTCGTATTCGTTAAGTTCACCAACAGCCAAATTTTAAAGGAAATTCCCATACCTAGAATTTAAGTGATTATTAGTTATTATTTAGAATTTTCGGATTTTCTTTCTTAGATTCAGATTTTCAAATTTTGAAAAAGAAAAAGATTGTACTACAAAATGCTCAGGTGTGAATGAACACTCAAAATAGTTTTTTTTTTTTAAAAAAAGGGAAGTAGTAGGCGTGTGCACATATTATGTTACAAAATAATTATAAAATGGCAATTTTAAAGACCAGTTTACTTTGTGCCTTCCTAAATTTGGAAAAAACATTTTTAATCTTGCTGCAAACCAGGAGATTCAGCTATAACTATATATATATTTTTTCTAGATGAAATATACATGTCTGAGATACTGTACCTGTTCCACAGGACGCTGGAGTTGAGCTGCAGGACCTGGCGGCTGGCGTAGAACCGCGACAAGTCGCTGAGAGCCGGGGAGCTCATGAACCGCGGCCTGGGACGCCGGAACGAGCCCATCTTGTTGAGCTGCACCGCAAAGTACGGCAGAAGGGTCTGACTCCCGGTCATGCGGGCAACAGGGTGGAGAAAAGCAGGCGTAGCTGATCCTGCCGAGGGTGGCCTGATAAGGCAGCAGCGGTAAGGATGTTACAGAAACAGCTGTGGGAAAAACAAGTTTTATTAGGATATTAGTAAATAAAAAAAAAATACATTTTATATTCTATACACATTTTATTTTTATTTTTTTTGTGTGTGCACGTGCGTTCTTTTTAAATGAAATGTATTTATGCATTCTTAGTAATATATAATATAGATATATATATATATTTTTTTTTATTATATACACACACATACACACACACACACACACATACACTATAATAAATATATATATAGCCAAAGAGTACCTATCATATCTGTACGACTTCAAAGTAGTCCCTGCATTACTTTGGCCCAACTTTGATGCAACTTGAGGTCCATAGACTTCAATGTTAAACCCTCAAAGTCTCATGCAAATCGCACCTGAATAATATAGATGCTATTTCTGTACGACTTTGTAATATGTTATCGTTGCAACAAAGTTGGGCCAAAGTCATACTGATCCTAAATCGCGGGGAAAAAAATATATATATATACACACACATATACATACATACATATACACACACACGCCACCATTGCCCACATGCTTAAATCATTTTCATGGAATCTGCCAGGCAATGGATTTCAGTAGTAATATTTGACAGTGAATCAATTCGAGAGTGATTCATTCTTTATAAAATATCTAAATTTTTTCCTAGGGGGCATATTTAAACCAAAGTACAAAAAAAGGCATTAGTGTACCTTTCTATTTTTTCCCTTTATTTTCAACTGGTGATGCTGCCTGTAACACATTCCCTGTCCTAGGCCTGTGTAAGCTCCGATGGGGGATTAGGAGCTTACACATGTCCTCCACCTTTTTTTTCCTTGGCATGTGCTGCCAGTGAACAAATTAAAAACACTGACATCTTTTTTTTTTTACCTCATACCCCAAGACCTTCAAAACATCCTATCAATCATGAAAATTATATATAAAATGTAACCTTTTATTTCAAAAGTTGTTTTTCATCCTTTTTTAATTTTAAAATAAGCAGTTTTTTTTTTAACCACTTCAGCCTCGGAAGGGTTTCACACTTTAGGACCAGAGCACTTTTTGCGATTCGGCACTGCGTCGCTTTAACTGACACTTGCGCGGTCGTGCAACGTTGTACCCAAACAAAATTTGCGTCCTTTTTCCCCCACAAATAGAGCTTTCTTTAGGTTTGATCACCTCTGCGTCATTTCTGATCACCGCTATAAACAAAAGAGCAACAATTTTGCAAAAAAACCCAAATTTCTTACTTTTTGCTAAAATACAAATCCAAAAAAAAAAAAAGATAAAAAAACATTTTTTCTATCGGTTTTGGCCGATATATATTCTTCCTCCGCCGCGTTTACGGACGATGAGAATTCATTTCTGGGGTTTTTATTTATTTTTTATTTTTTACTAGTAATGGTGGCGATCTGCGATTTTTAGCAGTACTGCAATATTGCAGCGGAAATGTCGGACCATTTTGACACTTTTTTGGGACGATTGGCATTTATACAGCGATCAGTGCTATAAAAATGCACTGATTACTGTGTAAATGCCATTGGCAGTGAAGGGGTTAACCTGCAGGGGGCGCTGTAAGGGTTAACCGTGTTCCCTGGGCGTGTTCTAACTGTATGGGGGCTGCCCTGACTGGGGAAAGGGGATGATCACAGCTTCCATATACAGGAAGCCTGTGATCATCGCCCTTCCCCCTCTAACAGAATGGAGATCCGTGTTTACATACACGGACCTCCGTTCTTTCAGTGTGGGGGGGGGGCATCGCGGGTAGTCGGCAGAGATCGAGTCCGTCGCACCCGCTCCCTGCCCCCCCCCCAGACACAGTGGCGCACGCTCACAGCACTAGTTATCACAGCCAGCGGTTTGCAATAACGAGCCACTCTGTCACCGTCAGACTGCGGTCGGCGTTCCACAAGTGGTTAAAAGGGAAAAAATGCCTGGTGAACCCGCCATGAGGCTGTCAACCTAAGGCTGCATTTGCACTTTAGCGCCTCGTGAACATGTGCAAAATCATGCAATTTTGCATGCGTTTGCGAAATGTGCTTTGTGCACTGGTGTGCAGTCATGTTGGAACAGGAAGGGGCCATCCCCAAACTGCTCCCATAAAGTTGGGAGCATGAAATTGTCCAAAATGTCTTGGTATGCTGACGCCTTAAGAGTTCCCTTCACTGGAACTTGGGGGCCAACCCCAACCCCTGAAAAACAACCCCACACCATAGATGCGAAGACATGGATGAGCGAGTTTGGGGTGGAGGAACTTGACTGGCCTGCACATGAATTAGAGCGGAGACTGCGAGCCAGGCCTTCTCGTCCAACATCAGTGCCTGACCTCACAAATGCGCTTCTGGAAGAATGGTCAAACATTTCCATAGACACACTCCTAAACCTTGTGGACAGCCTTCCCAGAAGAGTTGATAGCTGCAAAGGGTGGGCCAACTCAATATTGAACCCTACGGACTAAGATTGGGATGCCATTAAAGTTCATGTGCGTGTAAAGGCAGGTGTCCCAATACTTTTGGTAATAAATACATATATATTTATTTTTTAGCAATGACATCCTCAATAATTTATTATCAGTTATTCATCATTTGCGCCAAAAACGCGTTTCATCAACTATGACATTACTGATAAACATGCCTCAATGTGTTTAATGTCTTTATTGTATTTGTTTATAAAATGATGGCGTGGAGAAGTCCAGGTATAGGTGACACTGTGTTATTTAATGGGATATAAAATAAAAATGAATAAAACATTACAGCATTCAATACTTCCCCTTACCCACAATACACAATGTTATCAGTTTACTGGCAAACAACAGAGCTGTGTCACGCATGTTCATAGCACAAGTATTGTAATCCTCGTTCAGAGGAATCTCTCCATGGAGGAACTAGTTAGAGGTGAGCACATAGAATAACTTCTTATTTTCTGTGATCAAAGCTTGAAAGGGAACCTAGAATCATTTTTATTCCATTTTCTTTTTTTTATGTTTTATGGTTCACATTAAAATTTATTTGCAAATAAACACTTAAAGCGCACCCATGACCCACAATTCACAGAACATTATGGGTTGTCCAAACAAAGAGCAAAGCAGTAACTGTATTGCTTTTGGACCGTCTGTCTCTAATTGAAGCTCTTTACAGAACAGTCAGAAAATGAGGAATGATGGGGGATGGGTCTGACTCACTGCTTTAAAACATGGCAACTGCGCTTCAGCTATTGAGCTTTGTAACCAACAAATGAGTTGGGTAAACAAAAAAAAAAATCAAGTTTTGGTTTTAGCTATAATTATAACAAAAAGTGCAGCGCTAAAATGAAGTTTGATGATAGATATAAATAAAATAATCAACTGATCTACAGCACACGATCATTCATTGAACAGAAGTCTGGAAAACGTCCATGAGTAAAGTCCATGAGTTAAAGATAATCCTCTGTGAAGTATAAATGAAAAACAAGCAGGTGCTCAGGTGTGACAGCTCCCATCCACCAAAGGCTAGACTGGCCTCTCACCTTAATGATCCGACCCTGACGGATCAACCAGCTGCTCAAACCCACATCAGAGGATATCCAACTTCTTGTCACAGGACAAACTCCACCATAAATAAAAAATAAAGAATCTAGTCCTCTCCGTCTAATGGATTTATTAATCACAGTAAAAGTATAAGTAAAACACTCACAAAACGAGCACTTGAAGCTCTTCTTTCTTCCTCCATCTTCTCCTGCCCCAGTCCTCCCGGTCTTCTGCTTCTTCTTTCGGTCTTCGTTGAGGGCATGTGGCCTGGTATGGTTCGGGGGGGTGCTCTCTCTTGTCCCCACCCCCTCCTGCCATGCCAGGACTGCTTGCTCGGATAAGGGTCCGGGTTGGATTTTGGGGGGACCCCTACACCATTTTTTAAAAAATTTGGCACGGGGTTAACCTCAAAAATCCATACCAGACCTCAAGGGCCTGCTTTGGATTTTGGGGGGGACCCCCACATCATATATATATATATATATAATATATATATATATATATATATATATAGACACACACATACATACATACATCGTCCTATCTATCTAGGATATATTTCATATATATAGAATAGGATTTATAGATTGCTCTATCTATCTGTCTAATATTTTTTTCACAATGCACAGCTAGCTACACTGAACTGCCTGCACGTCGCTACCTAAGCTCACCATCTCCGCGTTTAACACACTACATAGAGCCGCTGTACAAGCGGCTTTATATAGTGTGGGGCATAGATTGAGGCTGCTGAACAGTGATTGGCTAAAGGCACCCTGCCTTTAGCCAATCATATCTCTCACAGCAGAGCGCTCTGTGATTGGCCTAAGCATGTAGGTCATGTGCATGCCTTGGCCAATCAGCGGACGGCATTTCCCCCGTCATTGGAATGCATTATGGGGCACTCGAAGTTACCATGAACGCCCCATAATGTTCTAATTTTGATGAATGGGCGAATGCCCGATGTTCGGGTCTAACTTACGTTCGACTCAAACAGTGGGCCCATCCCTACTCATGACAAGCCAAAGGTGTAAAGGAAGTTGATGCTGGAAGACTTCCCTCTCCCAGGCAATGTAGCTCAATAATATCCAGCACAGGGTTTCTTAACCAGTCTTCCATGGAACCCCAGGGTTCGTCCAGAGGTTGCTAGGGGTTCCTTGATCAATGAGCACTTTCTGCCTCTCAGATAAATTCCCACTGACACCAATGACCTCTTTTACTATCTGTAAGAGTGCGATGGTTTCCAAACAATCACAAGTGTAAGGAGAATTCTTCCCACTGACCATCACACTAATGTATTGTGAGGTTTAATCATTTTTAGCAAGAGTTCCCGGATACCAGAAAGTTACAGTATTTCAAGGGTTCCTGTGTGTTGAAAAGGTTGAGAAAGACTGGTCTAGCATGTGTCACTAACTGCAGTTGTCTGAAGTGTGAAACATCTCCATTAAGGGCCAAAAGCCCAATATATCTTCGTAATGGACAATGTCCCCCTAGCCTCCAGCCAAGTTCTCTCCAATGCCAAACATGGTGTATAAATCCTACATTATTATTATAACAATAATACAGGCTAGGCCCTGGGTCTATGGGCACCTTTAGGACTGCGGGACCTCGGTTGAGATATCTGCAGTACATAGAAAACATTACTCCCTAAAATTTTGCAAAGTGGCACTTTGCTTTGATTTATATATGTGCACCTTTATATTCTATTATAACTGTGTAGCGCTCTCCTAGTTTGGATGTTAGTGAGTGTATGTCGTTTTTGGCTCTCTCTGCTTAACAGGAGAGCAGATAGGTAAATTTATATGCTGTCTGCTTATCAGAGAGCCTTGATTTGAGTAAGGTCTGCTCAGTGTGCTCTGGTGACGATTCATGTGGTCTGGAAGGTTTTACACTGTTCAGTAGTATGGGTCCCTATTGGGACAGTGGGAGGAAAACTCAGCCAGTGACAGCAGGTGTATGTGGAGGTGGTTCTGACTAGCAGGGGAGGTGCCCCACTGCATCTTGGGTGAACACCGTCATATAAAAAGGAGCACATGGGCTCAAGGTCAGAAGTTCCAGCCCACCCAGACCTCAGGGTTGGAGGTGTATGTTCAGCTCCTGGCTACTAGGCTTGAGGTCTATCCAGGAGGCTGCCAGTTGCTAGGCCTGGTTGAGGCCTATCCGGATGCTGAAGCCACAACCCAAAGTTCCTTTGTAAGCTGATTGTGGGTGGACGCCCTTGGATCCGGTCTGGTATCACAGTGGCAAAGTGTCGCTTGGAAGTTGGAAGAGAGAGGCTACCGGCTGTCCCGGGACATAGTGTGAGTACAGACCTGTGAAGGGATCCCTGAGACTGAGTTGCTAGAATTTCCCTCCTGTTCCTCATAATCAGCTAATTAGGTGTGTGAGCTAGAAAGGAGACACTGACCAGTGTCTTGAAGAACAGATCCGGCTTGTCCTTTACTGCATAAAAAGGGTCCTGTTCCATTGGAATCAGCCTTCCATAAAGTGCCATTGGTAGTCTAATACATTGAGCTAGAAAGGAGACACTGGCGAGTGTCTTGAAGAAGCAAAGTCTGGCCTGTCCTTTATTGCTGGAAGGGGACTTGTTTCACTGAGCTAGGTCTGCTAAGACATGCCCGGAGCCGAGAAAGCAGTCGGTGCAGGGCATACATGACAGGGTGCAAAGGAACCGGCCAACAGGGGGTTAAATTGGGAGAGGGGGTGGTCAGTGTGGTATTGTGCAGGCTGGGTGCACTGGACAGGGGTGGGGACTGATAGGGAGTTTAGTAACAGGAAGGGGAGGTGCTCAGTCTCTCTCGTGGAAGGAACCGACGGAAGAACATCCCTCCCTCCCACCCTCTTTATTGATCTTTTCGTTGAATTGGGGTTTTGGTAAGGTGTGGTTTTAGGGTGGTTGGGGGTCCTTGAAGGAGGTCGAATTTTGGCCATTGGAAAAACGGTGGGGACCCATCTGGGGTTTGGAGTCCTCGGGAGTGTAGCGTACAACGCATATTGGTTAAGAACGGTGGGTGTCTGAGGTCAGCTGGGTTGGGCTCCAAGGCGGTGTTTTACGGCTGGGGTCACTACTCAGCTAGCTGGTGCCTCTTACACAAAAGTTTTTGGTAATATGGCACCGTCAGGGACCTCTAACTTTTCTGGATATTGGGATTATGTTAGGATATTATGTTGTTATGTAAAAGTAAAATATGTATGGTTAATAAAAGGCCGAATTTGGGCCATTTACTCCAAAATATGTTGTTGAGTCTTTATTTTATTATAAGAAAGGGGGGTTACAGAAGGGAGGCAGTTCAGTGGAGGTTAACTCTTACCTACCCTAGTCATGTAGTACCACTGACAGTCTGCTGTACAGAGCTAGGGAGAAGTTGTCCTCACCTGAAGTCAGTTAATTTAGAGTATCTTATGCATTCCCTTCTCCTATCCAAGTTCTACAATAAAGCATCAAAAATTCATCCCCTAGACTGGTCATTGGAATAACGAGCAGCATTGTGTGTTTGCACCTGACAGTACGGAAATCCATTGTGACTGGCTGCAAGATAATCAGAGGAAGGACCGGGTCATATATAAAATCAGCGGCTCCTTCGGGGTACCGCTACAACTGAATCACCGAAACTAACAGTTTTTTTAGATGTAGTGAGAGATATGCGTGCAAAGACAACTATTTGTAGAGTTTGTGAAACTTTTATCAAGATGAAATCGAAGCTCACAAACTGCTCCCTCCCCGTATGGTAACAAGCGGGATTTCTCGTCTGTGCTGCTAGATAAGACATTCTTCAAAAGTCACCAGAATAGCAATAAAATTGTATAGATGGGTATCATTACACATTGCAAAGAATTTGGAGTTATTGATTACCTTTTATACACGTCAATTATTAACTGGTACAGACCTGTAGTCTAGAAGTTTTCAGTTTATAACAATAGAAAAGGATTTAAGAGGTGGGAGGTTAGGAAAGAGATAGTCACATGGAAGGGACGGCCACTGCTGTACAGACTGTACGGGATTTGCAGCATATTGTGTAATGTGCTGTACATTTTCTGCTAGGAAAAAGGTCAACTCCAATCAAATGACAAATTTGTATTAAAATTATTTAGAAAATAATGTTCTTTAACAATGTTTTATATGTGCACCAATGCCCTAGACCAGTCATCTCCAAACTGCTGCCCACGGGCCAGATGTGGCCCCTTGTTGGCCTTCATCTATTCCTCCAATTAACACCAATGATGGGGCATTATTCCTCCAACCAACACCAACGATGTGGCACTATTCCTCCAACCAACACCAACCAACTATTCCTCCAACTGACTACTACAGGTGATATGGGATTTTTTCTTATCTCCCAGCGACCACCAAGCCTGAGGCATTGTTTACTCCCAATGAGGTTGGGACATTTTTTACTCCCACTGGCCATAATCTGCTGTGATATGAAGGAGTCCCGCATGCTGCATCTTTGGCGCACTTTCAGAAAACAGGTAAAAAAAAATAAAAATTATGGGGGGGGGGGGTGGGTGACACCATGTTTTACTGCACCAGGTGACACCAACCCTAGTGACGCCGCTACACAAGATTCTAATAGTGGACATCATCAGTCAACCTCCTTATCAACCAACCACAACCAACCTCCTTATCACGGTGTAGCAACCACAACCAACCTCCTTATTACGGGGTAGTAACCACAATTAACCTCCTTATCTACTTCCGGTTGTTCCCCGGTGTAG
>BLSH010340678.1:88777-102826 GCA_018402905.1 Glandirana rugosa | reverse complement strand
CCCCCCCCCCCCCAGTTTCTCATCCTTCCTCAGTCTAACAAAAATACGAGCCGCAGTTGGGCTTGAGGACCATTTACATTTTTGCACATTCACTCCTTGCCTACTGGGCACTTTCACCCCCTTCTTGCCCAGGCCAAATTTCAGCTTTCAGTGCTGTCACACTTTGAATGCCAATTGTGCAGTCATGCTACAATGTACCCAAATTATTTTTATATTTTTTACACAAATAAAGCTTTCTTTTGGTGGTATTTAATCACTGCTGGGTTTTTTATTTTTTTGCCAAAAAAAAAACTAAAAAAGACCAAACATTTTGAAAAAAAAACAAAAACAAATTTTCATAGTTTGTTATAAAATTTTGAAAACAGATAATTTTTCTCCTTCATTGATGTGCGCTAATGAGTCAACACTGATAGGCTGCACTGGTGGGTACTGATGGGGTGGCACTGATAGACTGCATTGATAGGTGGCACTGGTGGGCATGGATGGGTGGCACTGGTGGGCATTGGTAGATGGCACTGGAGGGCACTGCAAAGCAGCAGTGCCTCTTTGTTTGCGGGACCACGGTCCCTCTGACTGAAGCCAGTGATCTGCTTTTTTTTCCCCCCCTCACACTGTCAGCGTGAGGGAAAAAGAAGCCGAATATTGATCTTTTGTTTACATCACATGATCAGCTGTCATTGGTTGACAGCTGATCACGTGGGAAGGGGCCGGTATCAGCTCCTTACACCGATCTGTGATCAGCCCAGTCTCACTGACTCGGTGATCACAGAGCGCGCTGCACGCGACCCGCAGGGGGCGTGCAGGCAGCTCGTGCACGGAAGGACGTCTGTTGACAATCTCCTAACAATTACGGTCCACGCTGTAGCCGTAATTCAGCTATAGGGCGGGCGTGAAGAGGTTAAGGTGCATCACATTAAGAAATAATAGACTGCCAACATACCATATCACCTGAAAAAGGAGGTCAGCAGGGGGAAAGCGTTCCTGCTGGAAAAAGACAGTGATTATTGCTAGCGGCAATAGAAGCCACTAGCGATAATCACAAGAGAATCAGGCAGGCTGGTTGTACAACTTGGTACATTCAGCCTGCCCATTAACGGTTCGAATCTTGCTGCTAAAACGGCCAAGATACGAACGGTGTATGGCTGCCCTAATGCAATGCACCGCAACTCATTAAAATAGGGGAGATTTACTAAAACTGGTGCACACAGAATCAGCTCTGCATGGAAACCAATCAGCTTCCAGGTTGAACAAGCTGAAGTTAGAAGCTGATTGGCTGCCATGCACAGCTGCACCAGATTCTGAGTGCTCCAGTTTTAGTAAATCTCCCCCAATGAGTCTATGCACATTTTAGACCCGAATTATAAAGCAGTGTTGAGATCTGTAAAAAAGAAGTAAATAAATAAAAATAAGCCAAACTCCCCCATTCTTTTGCATATTTTACACTGAACGCAGGCAAACATTTACATGCTAATAGTGAACAGCGCAAATGCACTCTGTTGCAAATGTTTTCCTTCCTTTTAGGAACAGTAACCAAAACAGCAGATTACATATAAACTGCATGAGGTTACACAGATAAAAATACTGAGATTGTTATCAGACAGAGGGGCAAATAACCAGCAGGAGTAAGAGCTCTTTCACATTTTCAGAGGTCTGTGGTGCCCTCTGAAGAGTGGTCTGATCGCTTTTCAGAGGGCATTTGACAGGCAGTGAGGAGGCATCATATAACCTCCTCACTGCCAGATTTAACTCTGGAATCCCACACTAATGCATTGCATTCAGTTGCAGCATTGCTCCATTGAACTCAACGGTACAAGCGGTGTCACTTGTCAAACTCGGAGTTAAACATGTCTTGGCCACGGCATGTGCACAGCTCTGTCCACCTTCATGGTGGCAGTTCAGGTGGGTGGCTGGGGGGCAGTAAAACTGCAGCCCTGGCCACCCATCCTAAAAAGCCCTTACTCAAGAAGGAATCTATGATCACAGCCTGTAAATAAAAGCTGTCCTTGCTGGCATGCTTTTTTTTTTTTTTACGATAAGGGTTGGTGATCTTCATTGGTACATTCCATACCTTAGAACCAATCAGCAATGGCAGATCCCATATGTCTATAATCACAGGTCACTCTAAAGAGACTTCTGGGCTAATTAAAATGAAACAGTGATATTGCTGTACCACCAAACCGGCTTTAGGCTGTATTCACACCTATGCATTTTTGGTGCTTTTTGCGTTTTGCAGATTTGCACTGCAGTCCATTTAACATGGTTTCCTATGGGACACGTTCTGCAGTGCAAATCTGTAAAATGTGTGTGAATCCAGCCTTGGGCCTCATACACACGGACGTTTCTAAAAAAATAAACAAAACGTCGGGCCCGACGTCAAGGAAAAAAGTCAGCGTTTTTCGGCGTTATGCATCAGCGTTTTTGAGCGTTAGTGAGCGTCGGCGTCAATAGGCGTTTTTTTTTTAAAAATCATCCCTCTGCTATTTTTCAACCTAAAAACGTCGGCGTCAAAAAACGCCAGAAAACACCGGTATAATATTAGGTTGCGTTTGTTGGCATATTGTGGCGTCGGCGCCAAAAAATGCCAAAACGTTACAGCCTCAGAACGCACTGGCCGTGGGTTCTAGTTTCAGCTCACAAACGCTGACGCCATCTACAGCTCAAAAATGTCGGCGTTATTATGGGGCCATTGACTAACATGGAGAGCTGCAAAAAACGCCGGCGTCAAAAAACATCCGTGTGTATGAGGCCTTAAAGTGACTCTACACCCCAAATCAAAGATGTAATGCTGTATATTGCAGCTTACCCCTCCTTTGATGTGGTGGCTGCATTTGTTTTCATTTTTCAAGCTTCTTACCTTAATTTTTACCTGGTGATCCTGCCAGTAACACTTCTATGGTGGCAACACTCTCTCGCCCTTCTATATCAGGACAACAGAAACAGGATAGGACTACAGGGCTACTGATAAGAACAGAGTGATGTGGCTCTGAAGTCCTCGGAAATAACTGGCAACAGTGTAGGACGGGCTCTAGAGCCGGTTCACACTGCCGCGACTTATGTCGCCTGACAAGTCGTCTCCATGCATTGCAACAGAACAGTTCTAATAGGAGCCACAAGTCGGTCCGACTTAGAAAAAGTTCCTGTACTACTTTTGGGGCAACTTCAGGCGACTTGCATTGACTTCTATTACAGAAGTCATTTGCAAGTCGCGATGTGATGTGTCGCACTGAGTCGCCCCGCAAGTCGGATCGCCTATGTGTGAACCGGCTCTTAAAACAGGTTTCCATGGAACCCCAGGACTACTCCAGGGGTTGCTAGGGGTTCCTTGAGCAATGAGCGATTTCTGCCTATTAGGCAAGTAACCACCGACAGCGTTGATCTTTTAGCAATCTGTAAGGCCTCTTACACACAGGCTTTACGTTCAGGTTCGCCTGTCATTTTTTCAGGAGGACCCGATTGGACACTCCTATGGAGCGACGGATGTCCGTGGTGACATCTCCGCGGACACCCGCTGCTATCCGATCTGATCCTGTCCGCCAAATCCAGATGGATGGTGGTCCTATTTTCCATCCGTCTGGCGGAACGGATGAAAACGGACAGGCGGTCCATTTTCATCAGATCTCCAAATAGAGGAGAGCGGGACTCTGACAGGTTCGCCTCTGAACAGTGAGCGGAGATGGACCTGTCATCGGCCTGCTCAGCGGGGATCAGCGGAGCGATCCCCTGCGGAGCAAAGCGGAGTCCATCAAACGGATCCACCCAGTGTGAAAGGACCCTAAGAGGGTTATTCTTCATAATAACCAAGGCTGCATTTACACCGGATTGGGAGCGGAATCACGGCGATCCCGTCCGCGATTTCAAACCGCTGAAAAACGTGGGATGCGTTTGAATTGCCATTACTTATTAATGGCACCCCAATCGCACCACGGTTTTGCTGCAATTGTTGCTCATAAAAGGAACATGAGCTTCTTGTGGGCAACAGAGTCACGCATTGCAATTTGCCATGCATCAATCACAGCAAAATTGCAGTGCGATTGGGGTGCCATTAGAAGTAATGGCATCAGAAACGTGCCCTGTGTTTTCCAGCGGTAGGAAATCACGGGCGTAATTGACGCAATTCCACTCGCAATCAGGTGTGAATGAAGCCTAAGAAGCATTCTTCCCACTGACCATCATATGTTGTAGATATAGTAATTGTTAGTAGGGGTTCCCTGAGACCAGAAAATAGTTTCAAAGGTTCCCCCATGTTAAAAAGGTTGAGAAATGCTGGTGTAGGAGGTTATCAGCTCACTGGATTTATGGCAGGACCAACAGGCATTTTTTTATGCTTATTAAACAGTTAAAGCAAAAGGATGGGGCTCGGCACACTCTGCAAAAAACAGCAATGTGCTTAAAAAAACGTGCATTGTGATCCACCAGCTTTGGGAGACCAAAGATGGAGCGCAAGAAAAAGAATGGGGGAAAAAAGGTTTTCTCCAATCACCGAATTCTCTCTGTGCTGCGATCAGAAGAGAAAACTTTGTGAACTACAGCAAGCTCCATACTGTGCCCACATTTTAGAAATGGGCTGTAAAATCCAGGTGGCAGTGTGCATAGCCCTGAAGAGTATAATGGGTTTCTGCTCTCCAATATAAAGTAGCCCCTGTGTTACTTTGCCCATTCAGCCTCAGCTACACCAGCCTTTTTCAACCAGGGTGTCTTAAGGTTTCTTCAGGGGTGCCTTGGCAAAATGCCTAAAAATTGCCCCAAAATTGTATACAAGCCAGCAGATGGGTGAAGCCTGCCTTTTTAGTTACACAAAACCACAGGTTTTCATTGTGCATCATTATGACCTTCTAGTCGCAGGCGTCCTAACAACCAATGATCCTTCCCTACCCATCTCTGTCAGCGCTGGGGTCACATTAGCTGTGTGATGGAGAAAAAAAAGGGAGAAGAGAAACATTGGAATACTAGTCAGTACCAGTGTGCAAAAGCGTATTGGATTTGGAAGAATAAATCACCTCTAACGTTGGGTGTCCTACATGTGTGGATGTTGAAGTATTATGTAAATTATTAGAATAGTTTTTTAAATTATATCCACTTCACCCCCGGAAGAATTTCCCATTTTAGGACCAGAGCACTTTTTGCGATTCGGCACTGCGTCGCTTTAACTGACAATTGCGCGGTCGTGCGATGTTGTACCCAAATGAAATTTGCGTCCTTTTTTTCCCACAAATAGAGCTTTCTTTTGGTGGTATTTGATCCCCTCTGCGTCATTTATGATCACCACTATGAACAAAAGAAGAGCGACCATTTTGCAAAAAAAAAAAAAAAAATTTCTTACTTTTTGCTAAACTACAAATCCAAAAAAAAAATAAAAATGTAAACAAAACATTTTTTTTCACCGGTTTTGGCTGATTTATATTCTTCTTCATATATATGTGATAAAAAAAAAAAATCGCAATTGGCGTTTATTGATTGGTTTGCGCAAAAGTGGCCGCGTTTACGGATGGTGAGAATTCATTTTTATTTTTTACTAGTAATGACGGCGATCTGCGATTTTTAGTGGTACTGCGATATTGTGGCGGACATGTCGGACATTTTTGACACTTTTTTGGGGCCATTGACATTTATAAAGCGATCAGAAATTTAAATGTCCACTGATTACTGTATAAATGTCATTAGCAGTGAAGGGGTTAACCTGAAGGGGGAGATCTAGGGGTTAACTGTGTTCCCTGGGTGTGTTCTAACTGTGGGGGGGTTGGGCTACCATGGGCATGAGAGATCTAACTGATGCCAGTGACAGGGATCAGTAGATCACCCATGCCTGGACTGTCAGAATGGGGAACCGCCGTGTTTACATTGGCGGTTCCCCGTTCTTTGCCTGTGGCCGCTCATCGCGGCTCGCTGGCGGACATCACGTCCACCCGAGCCGCAGGCACACTCCTCAGGAGTGCGGCGGGCGCGCGCCCCCTAGCGGCAATTCACAGATTGCCGTCTTTTTACGGCGATTCGCGCACAGCATCCACACTGCCGCCGTGAATACACGGCAGGCGGTTGGGAACTGGTTAAAATATGGTGCCTCAAGATTGTCCATAATTGTAGAGGGTGCCTTGAGATTGTCTAGAATTTTAAAAGGTGCCTTGACTGAAAAGAGGTGAAACACTGTTCTGTTCTACACCCTAAAGACAGAGAACTGAGGAGGAAATAAGGATAGAGGGAAATACTCTAAAGAGGGACTATCCCTCCAAATGAGGGAAAGTTGAGAGCAATGTCACCCCCGTCCCTTTGTTGTTTCGGGAGTCAACCACATGTAAGCGCCATGTTTCGTAGCGTGGAAGCTTACACAGGTTATTGTCTATAAAATTCTCCTTAGCACATGGTGGTGTTCAGGCCTGGTGATTGGCCAAACACTGAATGCTGGGCGTTTGAATGCTTCTTACCTGGAACACAAGAAGTTGTACAAATGGATCAGGGGTGGACTCCAAAAGTTTAGCTTGTTTATTGTCCTCTTGACTCATCTTTTGTTTGTTGCTCATCTTTCACAATTTGTGATATTTCGGTTTCAGGTTGAGGTGTCAAGCCTCTAACACCGTTATGGTTTTTCATGGGTGTTATCTTCATTTATATCACAATAAGCTAGACTTTAGCTATTTGCAACAAAACCGCACATGGGGCTAAGACGAAGATGAAAAGATCCAAGAGCTGAATGATCAATATTTCTTTACATTGATCAGTTATGAATCATACATGCACGTATTGGCGAAGTTTCTTTATCTATGTGCTTTTCAGATATCACAATCTGAGAATTATCCCAAACTAGCCAGAACACCAGAGAATTCCGAACTAGCTCAATTTATCTTGTGAGATCAGTGGGCTGAGCAATTGAATGGTTGACTCTTCAGTGGTTCTCAACTCCGGTCCTCGGGACCCACTAACAGGCCAGGTTTGCAGGGTAACTGAAATGCATCACAGGCGATATAATTTGCTGCTCAGAGATTGCAGTATTCTGGTCTGCATCTCCCCAAGGTAATACTTAAAATCTGGCCTGTTGGTGGGTCCTGAGGACCGGCGTTGGGAACCACTGCTTTAGATGGTTGAATAAGGTGCGATGATCAAAATCAAAAAAGGGGGGGAGGGGTATGCCTGTATATAAAAAATGAAATAAAAATTAATGTGAGAGATGACATTTCTAGTGGTTCTGGGGAGGAAGTTGAAGCCTTATGGGTAGAGCTACAAAGGGAAGACACCAGGGGGAAAGTATTGCTGGGAATATGCTATAGGCCCCCAAATCAGAGGGAGGAGGGGGAGGCGGATCTCCTATCACAATTTGGAATAGCAGCTAGGATGGGAAGTTTTATTATAATGGGGGAATTTAATTATCCAGATATTGACTGGGAGGAAGGTACTGCACGTTCAGCTAAGTCTCGCCATTTCCTAAATGTCCTGCAGGATAATTTCATGGGTCAGATGGTAAATGTACCAACAAGAGAAAAAGCATTATTGGACCTTCTGATTACTAATAACACAGACCTGATCACAGACATGGAAGTAAGGGGCAATCTAGGAAATAGCGATCACAGGACAATTAGTTTTAGTATAAAATTACACAAATAGGAAACCTAAGGGGAATACAAAGACACTGAATTTTAAAAGAGCCAACTTCCAGAAACTACGCTCCTTGCTGGAAGTTGTTAACTGGGATAAAATTCTAGGAACAATGAATGCGGAGGAAAAATGGGAATGCTTCAAGAACTTACTAAACAAAGGTGTTAGCCAGTGTATCCCAACATGAAATAAAATTAAAAGAGCTAACCAAAGACCAGGATAGCTTAACTCCGACATAAAGGCACACATAAAAGCAAAAAAGAAGGCCTTCAAAAAATACAAGGAGGAGGGGTCTCATTCAGATTTTCAGAACTACAAAACACGCAATAAGGAATGCAAAGGTGCAATCAGAGCAGCTAAGATTGAACATGAAAGACACATAGCTGAGGAAAGTAAAAAGAATCCCAAGAAATTATTTAAGTATATAAATAGTAAGAGAGGGGGGTCAGATCATATTGGCCCAATAAAGAGTGATGAAGGTATTTTGGTTACAGAGGATGGAGAAATGGCAAAGGTGTTAAACTCATTTTTCTCCTCAGTATTCACAAAGGAAACGGGGGGCTCAATTATTCAGAACTACAATGCTGGTCCTCATGACACATCACAGGAAGCACCCTTGTGGCTGACTGAGGGTGAAATCAGGAATAGGCTTGAAAAACTGAACACCAATAAGTCACCGGGCCCAGATGGCTTACACCCAAGGGTCCTTAAGGAACTTAGCCAAGTTATTGCCAGACCCTTGTACCTAATCTTTAAGAGCAGTTTTCTGACTGGTATGATACCAGCTGACTGGAGGAAAGCCAATGTGGTACCAATATATAAAAAAGGACCAAGATATATCACTGGGAACTACAGACCAGTTAGCTTAACATCAATAATTTGCAAGCTCTTGGAGGGAATAATAAGGGATTATATACATGATTATTGTAACGAGAACGATATCATTAGCAGTAATCAAAATGGTTTCATGAAGAATCGTTCTTGCCAAACCAATCTATTAATCTTCTATAAGGAGGTGAGCTGTCACCTAGATAAAGGAAGGCCTGTGGATGTGGTGTATCTGGACTTTGCAAAAGCATTTGATACAGTTCCCCATAAACGTTTACTGTACAAACTAAGATCCCTCAACATGGATCAAGGGGTGAGCACCTGGATTGAAAACTGGCTGCAGGGGAGAGTCCAGAGGGTGGTGATAAATGGGGAGTACTCAGAATGGTCCGGTGTAGAAAGTGGGGTTCCCCAAGGTTCTGTCCTGGGACCAATCCTTTTCAATTTATTTATAAATAATTTGGAGGACGGGGTGAAGAGCTCAATCTCAATATTTGTGGATGATACCAAGATAAGCAGAGCAATAAACTCTCCACAGGATGTGGAAACCTTGCAAGAAGATCTGAATAAATTAATGGGGTGGGCAGACAAATGGCAAATGAGATTTAATGTAGAAAAATGTAAGATAATGCATTTGGGTACCAAGAACATGAACGCTAACTACTCACTAGGGGGAGAGCCCCTGGGGGAAACTAGAATGGAAAAAGACCTAGGGGTCCTAGTAGAGAACAGGCTCAGCAGTGGCATGCAATGCCAGGCTGCTGCAAGCAAAGCCAACAAAGTGTTGGCATGCATCAAGAAAGGGATAAACTTCAGGGATAAATCAATAATTCTCCCACTATACTAGTCTCTGGTAAAGCCGCACCACCTGGAGTATTCCGTGCAGTTCTGGGCACCAGTCCTCAGGAAGGATGTCCAGGTATTGGAAAGGGTTCAGAGAAGGGCCACAAAGCTAATTAAGGGATTACAAGACCTTAGTTATAAGGAAAGATTACAAGCACTGAGCTTATTCTCTCTGGAGAAGAGACGCTTGAGAGGGGATATGATATCAATGTACAAATACTGTACTGGTGACCCCACTATAGGGACAAAACTATTCAGCGCAAGGGGGTACACAAAGACACGCGGCCATTCACTAAGAATAGAGGAAAGGCAGTTTAACCTTAAAATGCGTAGAGGTTTCTTTACGGTAAGAGCAGTGAGAATGTGGAATTCTCTTCCACAAGCAGTGGTTTCTGCTGGGAGTATAGATAATTTCAAAAAACTATTAGATGCACACCTAAGGGACCACAGCATTGAGGGATATACAATGTAATACTGACATAAAAGCACACACATAGATTGGACTTGATGGACTTGTGTCTTTTTTCAACCTCACTGACTATGTAACTATGAGTCCCGATGACCAGATTATGTTTATAGGTAACCTTAGATTTCAGCCGCCTCTTGGTGGGTATACGCTATCTCCAAAGTCCATAGTCCCTGGGGGACTCTGATGTGAGGGGCTCTGATGGGGACTGATGGAAGGGGGGTATTGCTTTGTTTAACTGAAGTCCTCTCTCTTCTCTTAGTCGTTTCATGCCAATTCCAAAAGTTTGCCATAGACAATGGCCAAACAGCCAATGGATGACTTTAATCCTAAATCTATGGACTGGAATGAGGTACGCACAGAGTTTTCAGGTACCCTGAGATGACACGACAGTCACCCATTTCAGCCTTTTTTCATAGCTTTCAGGTACCCACAGACCCCACCAGCCAAAGGGAAGAAAAGAGATCAGATGTATTCTATAGATCACATGTAATAGCTATTCATTTTCCTCAGTCATCCAGCAGGAGGTGGCTACCTAGGAGTGTGGGTTCCGTCAAAACTGGAGATGTCTATGTAGGAGCGTGGGTTCCGTCAACACTGGAGATGTCTATGTAGGAGTGTGGGTTCCGTCAACACTGGAGATGTCTATGTAGGAGCGTGGGTTCCGTCAACACTGGAGATGTCTATGTAGCAGTGTGGGTTCCGTCAACACTGGAGATGTCTATGTAGGAGTGTGGGTTCTGTCAACACTGGAGATGTCTATGTAGCAGTGTGGGTTCCGTCAACACTGGAGATGTCTATGTAGGAGCGTGGGTTCCGTCAACACTGGAGATGTCTATGTAGGAGCGTGGGTTCCGTCAACACTGGAGATATCTATGTAGGAGCGTGGGTTCCGTCAACACTGGAGATGTCTATGTAGGAGCGTGGGTTCCGTCAACACTGGAGATGTCTATGTAGGAGCGTGGGTTCCGTCAACACTGGAGATGTCTATGTAGGAGTGTGGGTTCTGTCAACACTGGAGATGTCTATGTAGCAGTGTGGGTTCCGTCAACACTGGAGATGTCTATGTAGGAGTGTGGGTTCCGTCAACACTGGTGGTGTCTACCTAGGAGTGTGGGTTCCACCAGCACTGGAATTGTCTACCTAGCAGTGTGGGTTCCACCAGCACTGAAGGTGTCCAACTAGGAATTTGGTACCTGCCAGCACCGGGAGGTGTCTACCTAGGAGTTTGGGTTCTGCCAGCACTGGAGGTTTCTACCTAGGAGTTTGGGTTCTGCCAACAGTGGAAGTTTCTACCTAGGAGTGTGGGTTCTGCCTCTAGATTCAGATTCCCAAGAGAGGTTGAGTTTTGTTCTCAATCTTTAGTGTCTATGGACCATTTTGGGTCCCCTTTGCCCGGTAAAACAGATAACTGTTTGCAATGACTTGGCGTAAGCTGTCAATTAAAAGAAAACTAGGCAGTGAGACAGTCTATGAACTTTACACTGACATGAACAAATAACGGTAGAGTGTCTGCCAAATGACACGCGGATTCTGCATGCTGAGGGGATAGGGACAGAGGAAACAGAAGGATTAGGGTCAGAGGGGGGGGTGACCTTAGTACATCCCCTCCTCCCCCCTCTTCCTAGACTGCCAAAGCCAATTCCCTTCAGCAAAAGAACCTCCTCTGACCTTTGTGACAGTGACACACTTACTACCAGAAAAGGTTTAATATCCGCAGATGACTGCTCTTAGAGCTCAACTTCGGCCAAATAGCTCAATGGACGTCTGACACACATATTTGTGAAACAGCTTGGATAGTCAAGAATCTCTTCATGCAACTGTGATGGATACATAAAAACCTAATAATGGATTAAATGCTTGCTTTCTCCTGGAGGAGATGCTGCTCAGTGGCTCCTTTCAGTACTAGTTAGCACTTTTCTCTTACAGCACAGTGGTCCCCAGTTTGAATCCCCGACAGGGCACTACATGCATGGAGTTTGCATGTTCTCCCTGTGCTTGCATGGGTTTCCTCCTATACTCCAAAGACATGCGGATAGGAAAATTGTCCCTAGTAGGTGTGTGAGTGATAGGGGGTCTTAGATTGTAAGTTCTTTGGAGGCAGAGACTGGTGTGAATGCGCAAGCTTTTCAGGCTCTATGCTCTTCAACCTCTTCAGCCCTGGGAGATTTACCCCCCTTCCTGACCAGGCCATTTTTTGCGATACAGCACTGCGTTACTTTAACTGATAATTGCGCGGTCGTGCAACGTTGTACCCAAATAAAATCGATGCCCTTTTTTTCCCACAAATAGAGTGCGGTTTAAACCTCTGGTTATTATAGATTGGTTGCATTAGCAACTATACACGTGCAGCTCTCTCATATTATCAAATTTTATTTCATTATTAATTAATTATCTAATTACCTATTTATCCAATCACATCCACCTGCGCGGGAAAGGGTTAAGCTATCTTTGACCATTGTTTTCATTTCTTTTGGTGGTATTTGATCACCTCTGCGGTTTTTATTTTTTGCGCTAGAAACAAAAAAATGCCGACATTTTTGAAAAAAACAAAAAAACAAACAAACATGTTTTTTACTTTCGGCTATAAAAACATCCAATAACAAAAAATGTAAAAAAAATCGAATTTCTTCATCAATTTAGGCCAATATATATTCTGCTACATATTTTTGGCAAAAAAAAAAAAATCACAATAAGCGAATATTGATTGGTTTGCACAAAAGTGATCGCTTACTGTCTTCAATGGGATATATTTTTTGAATTTTTATTTATTTATTTATTTTTACTAGTAATAGCGGCAATCAGCAATTTTTAGCGGGACTGCAACATTCCAGAGGACAAATCGGACACCTGACACTTTTTGGGGACCAGTGACACCAATACAGTGTTCAGTGCTAAGAAAAATTCACTGTCACGGTACTAATGACACTGGCAGGGAAGGAGTTAAAATCAGGGGCGATCAAAGGGTTAAATGTGCTCCTAGGAAGTGCTTTCTAACTGTGGGGGAGGTGCTTTGACTGTAGGAAGGCAGAGATCCGTGTCCTGCTTAGCAGAAACACAAGATATCCATCTTCCCCTCTCACAGAACGGCAGTCTGCCTCTCTTGAGAACGATCGGTGGATCCCAGCGCACATCGCGTCCACTGGACCCGCTGATTGGCTTCCGCTGTGTCCAATCACAACGGGAGTGAGTCGCTGGCAGCGCACGCATGAGCCCCAGACCCAGTGCACGAAATCACGTACAGGTATGCAATTTCATGCAGGAGGGCCACCCTGCTGCAGTATATCTGTGTGAGGCGGTCCATAACAGGTTAAAAAAGGCCTTCAGAGTCATTGATACAAAAAGTGACCTGATCATGGATCGCTTTTCAGAGGAGCAAGAGTGAAGGAGCCCATCAATTTGGAGATATCTAGTCTTCGGTTAGCCATACAAGGCCCAAATTCAGCTTCATAAGCTTCAATCTGAAAATCAGAGAAGCCGATCGATATCACAGTGACTGTAGCCAATCAGATGCAGTCATTGTTTGGGTATTCTGACAAGAGCTGGAGCAGGGGCGATTAGAATAAATAATGTTTAACATGGATGAAGGAATCAAATGATTTCTCCATGTCATGTTCACAGCACAGGAACTGATCTCTCCAATGAGGGCAATAAAAGACCACCAGGGGTTCTATCCCTTTCTTACTTTTTCAAGATGAAAAAGAAAGCTTTGGCTTGAGATATACATTATTATTATTATTATTATTATTGATTTTTATAGCTCCAGCAGTTTGCACAGCACTTTACAATATAAAGGGAGGCAGTACAGTTACAATACAAGAGTGTTAGAAGCTCCTGGGAGCTTACAATCTAATAGGGAGAAGGGCATTCCTCTGCCCCGTGATACTTCCTGCGATCTTCCAGTGCTGTGGGGGTTAATACGAGCTGATGGACCCGGGCGAACATGCCAACCTGCACCCCCCCCCACCAAGATGTATGAGCATTACATGTCAGCAAACCCCCCCCCCCTAAAAAAAAAAATTGGGCACGGATCTGCACGATTACCCCTTAAGCATAAATCCCCCCCGAATACAAAACCACCCCCCTGCTGACATCCCCCTCCCAGCACAAATCTCTGCTCCCTTCACCCCCTCTCAAAAATTGGGGCAGTGATCCGTATGATTACCCCCAAGCATTAAATTCCCCCTCCTTCCAGTACAAATATGCCCCCTGCTGAAATCCCCCCTCCCAGCACAAATCTCTGTGCCCTCCATTCCCCCCCCCTCAAAAAATTGGGCACTGATCTACATGATTACCCCCCCCAAGCATAACCCCCACGAATTCCCCAT
>BLSH010340678.1:74151-88396 GCA_018402905.1 Glandirana rugosa | reverse complement strand
CCCCCCCGCCTACCCCATTGCCCAAGGCAACCACCCCCCTGCCCACCCCTTGTCCCAGCTCTGGTCACAGGCACGTGTCAAAAGTGCCGGCAATGCCTGCCCTTTCTGCCCCCTCCTCCATTCACAGAAGATTTGCTATAGCTTCCAGCAATGAAAAGAGCTCTATGAATGGAGGACAGGCAGATGAATGAAAGGTTGTTGTCCTCCATTCATTAAGCACTTTTCACTGTGGTTAACATTAGTATAGCTTTTATGTATGGGGGGGGGGCATAGTTGCCACCTTTAACGAGTGCCTGTGACAGGTTCAGTGGCTACCCAGGATGGGGCAGAGGAATGAACAGCGCAAGGCACCAGCACAAGGGACATATCTCATCCAAGGCAAGCGCCATCCCTTGTGCTGATTTATAAAAAAATAAAACGTAAGCTTTAACCCTGCAGAAAAATTCATATATTTAACTATCAAGAGGTTGAAGAGCGGATTGGTTGAATTTATGGCGAGAACAGAAAACCCCTTTTATTAATCATTTTCACTAAAGGGCAAGAGGAAAAAACAATTGTGGCTTCTGGGTTTCTGGGTCATCAATAAGGAAAGCAAGAATGACATATTCAAAGGGGGAAACCCCAGCAAAAAAAAACCACACAGCGTGCGCTGTACACGGAAAGAGTGACACAGAGCGACAAGACACTGCAGCATCCTCTTTCTCCCAGACGGTGATGTAACGCCAGCAGATGATGGAATTCTATCAGGCATAAATGCTCAATTATTTAGGGCTGAGGATGACAGCCTGCACGGCACGCCTGGTATTGTGGAACGGCCACATAGGCCGCAGCCTAAGGCATCAAAAGCTCAGTAGGCGGCTTCTTATTTAAAGGGGAACCACAGTCTTTTATAGTTCAGAGATCGGTTTTAATTTTTAAAAAAATTTTATTGTCTGGAGGATAA
This sequence comes from Glandirana rugosa, assembly GCA_018402905.1. NCBI lineage: Eukaryota > Metazoa > Chordata > Amphibia > Anura > Ranidae > Glandirana > Glandirana rugosa. Next base: position 87,453 of record BLSH010340678.1, on the reverse strand, counting down.
TTATAATAATGATGATGAGCATTATAATGATTTAAAATTTAGTTTATCTTAAGGGCTCCTTTGCACTTATGGGAAGATCTGTCGCTTCTTGAAAAGCAAATTGCTACTTGCATAGCTTTTCAGAGTTGTTTGACGGAGGCGATATGTTGATTTCTCAAAGCCTGTTTTAACCCATTGAATGCTGCACTAACACGTCGCACTGCCCCAGTCAATTGAATAAGTTGCGTTCAGCAGGTGTAGGGCCCACCAAATACTATGGGGGTGTAATTCCTGCCACAGCTGAAGCAAACCACCATGGCCGCAGCATGTGTACACCTCCGGCCACTGCCTTTACAGCTTAAGGGGGGCCCCAGCCATGTGTTTTTACAGCCTCCCAACCTCAAGCCCCTATTAATTATAATTGTATGTGTGCATAAACTACATGGCCAAAGGCTAGTAGACCCCTGACCATCACAACTGCCATATGGCTAATATCCTCCAAGTATTTGAATTTAGGCGTTTTCAGTGAAGGTTACTACCAATTTTGAACTTCTGTTCCAGGATGACCATGCCAGTGTGCACAAATCCAGCTCCACAAAGACCAGTGATTAACTTGGGTTCAGTCCAAACCTGAAAGTTAGCAGTCATTAAGCAGTGGGCAGGAGATTCCCTGCCCCGCAGCTGACATCATTCACCAAATATCAGCACATGGCCATATCAGGTTGATGTCATTGACGCAATATGACATATGGAGGTCAATGATGTCATGAGCATTCCCACCTTTTGCATGTGGAGCTACGGGGTGAGGATTCTCCTCCCCACTCATTGGCCCAGTAACGGCACCTAACAACCAGCTGTGGACAGAACCTGGTTCGGACCAAACTCAAGATCATCCCTAATAGAAACATGGTTTAATGAGTTTGGTGTGGGGGACCATGAGCAGCCTGACCTCAGCCCTACTGAACACTTACGGGATGCATTGGGGTAGCGGTAGGGGGGCCCGTGTGTTTTTACAGCCTCTTAACCTCAAGCCCCTATTATTTATAATTGTATGTGTGCATAAACTACATGGCCAAAGGTTAGTAGACGCCTGACCATCATGACTACCGTATGGCTAATATCCTCCAAGTATTTGAATTCAGCCATTTTCAGTGATGGCTACTGCTAATTTTGCTTTTTCAACCTGATGGTAACCCTTTGTTTCTATTCCAGGAGGACTATGCCCCTATACACAAATCCAGCTCCACAAAGACTAGTGATGAGCTTGGGTTCAGTCCAAACCCAAATTGGTCCAAACATGGAAGTTAGCGGTCATTGCTGGGCCAATAAGCAGTGGACAGGAAATTCCCTGTACACAATGGGGCAGGTGATGCTTGTGACACCATTAACCCAATGACCGGCACATGGCCATATTAGGTCAATGTCATTGACCTAATATGACATATGGAGGTCAATAGGGTCATGAGCATTCCCACCTTTTGCATGTGGAGCTGTGGGGTGAGGATTCTCCTGCCCACTCAGTGGCCCAACAACGGCATCAAACTTCCAGCTTTGGACCAAACCTGGTTCGGACCAAACTCATGCTCATCCCTAATAGAGACATTGTTTAAAGAGTTTGGTGTGGGGGGACACGAGCAGCCTGTGTAGAACCTTGACCTCAACCCTACTGAACACTTCAGGGATGCACTGGAACACCCATTGCAAGCCAGATCTTCTCATCCTGACCTCACCATTTGGCTGAATCGGCACACATTCCCACAAGGACAACTTCAAAATCTGGAGGAGGAGGCTAATATAGCCAAAAAGTGGGGCAACTCCGCCCATGGTTTTGGAATGAGATGTCCAACAAGCTCAAGTCCTTGTTCCTTGTAGATCTTATTTCAGTGGACTAGTAAGACTCCTTGATCGAAAACATCCCCCACACCCTGCAGTCTTTAAGCTGGCCCAAACAAACTATTAGTTTCACTAACATGTGCACCCGATGGGCAAAATAGAGTCCGTTTGAGCGGTGCTCAGCCATTCATAGGCAGCTTTGTATTTTATCAATAAATACAAAGCTTCCTCTGCTTTAATGAATCTGAGATTTGACGTCATCAGCCCACCTCATTACCTCTACTAATCATAGGAAGCTCTGTATTAATTGATAGAATACAAAAGCTGCCTATGAATGGTTGAGCACCGCTCAGACCAGCGCTATTTTAGTTCCTTGTGCAAGACCGGAACGTTTCGTTTCACACCTAGAACACAGTGCTGTATGCAGCTGAGGCTACATAAAGTTTATACTGCATGCCGAGAGGGCCCACGTTAGTGAAGGTAATAGTTGGCCCAAACAAACTATTTAAAGTGAAAGCAAACCTGGACATCAGCTTGAATGCATTCTCTGCCTTAAGGTGAAAAATGCCTAATACCTTTCTGTGTCCCCCACCCCCAAACACTTAGCTAAGGTCCATGTTCACTGTTGCCAGGTCCTCCACAATCTGCACCACTTCACTGACCTTCTGGGTTGCAGAGGAGGGTACTGAGAGTGATAAGATCCTGCTGTCATCAGTCAAATTTCTGGGAGGAGTGCAGGGGCGTGCTTTGCTGGGTGCTGTGTGTACCTATGGATGCACTTACAGGTGTCTCCTTAGCAGCTGGCCCACAAACAGGCAGGGGGTACCAGCAGCTTGGGGACCGGCCGCAAGAGAACAAAAGAAGCAACTCTAAGGCTCCATGCACACTGTATCTGAAAAACGACCATTTTTGGTAGTTTTGGCGTTTTTTTAACAGCCCAAAAACGCCCCTTTATTTTATCCTATGTGTCCATGCACACATGGTCGTTTATTGTCTTTTATCAGCACTGGCGTTTTTGGGCTGTTATCTGAACGCCCTGAATTGGCGTTCAAAAGTCGTTCTGACCACAAAAAACGTTGACGCCGGCAAGCGTCTGGCGTTTTTTGCAGTCAATTGAAGCCAATGAGGAAAAAAAAATGCCAAAAAACGCTGACGCCGAAAAACGCCAATAAACGCCGGTAAATGCTGCTTACAAAACACTGCGAAAGAACGTTTTGTAAGCAGCGTCTCCTGCCCGACGCTGAAAGAGCCCAGATAGCGTCCAGTGTGCATGGAGCCTAAAGACGAATCTATAAGCCTGGAAAATGTTAGTTCCCTGGCTGTCATGTTGACCTCAATGCTTTCCAAATCACTGACCTGCAACCCATTTTGCAAATCTCCAAACTTTTTTCAGGCCAGATATTGAAGTGCATCAGGATGACAGCCAGCCAGCTGGCATTTTTAGGAGATTGGTAAAGGTAATCTCTGACTTCTCTCTTCCCTTAATGACAGGTTCACCCTAATGGATTTGCACAACACTTGGCAACCTCAGCAGTGTTTATGGAATACAAGAATAGATGTCATTTCTGGCACATAAAAGACTGATTATAATGAATTACTAGTCACAGTAATTATCACTTGTTATTCTCTTTCCTAAGTTCCTCTTTTGGGCTTCCCGTGTGAAGTTAGTCATCATCAGCGTCATTTTGAAGTAGTAAACATTTGTGACACCTATTTAGGCACATAGCGAGGGAAGGAGCCAAAATATTCATCACTGGGTGATTAATGTGCAAGTTGGGACAAAAAAAACAATACAAACAGCCATTACAAACCACGTCACTGAACTATTCATCAATCAGTACCTGATAAGGACATAGCAACATTATATATTTATTAAAAAAAAAAAAAAAAACACAACAACAAACGTCCATTGATTTCAAAAGACAAAAATAAAGTGAAAAAAAAAACTTCTGCAGCCTCAAAATCTGCACTTGAACCAGAGGAAAGCCAAAAACCCTTATCAACTGTGGTCCAATTTAGTAAAAAATCCTTCCTGTCTTCAAAGGCACTTGGATATTTCCTGGCTCATCAATACTAATATTTTAATAGACAATTGTATTTTGTTTTAACCACTTCCTTACTGGGCACTTAAACCCCCCTCCTGCCCACACCAATTTTCAGGTGTCAGCGATGTCACATTTTGAATGACAATTGTGCGGTCGTGCGACGTTGTACCCAAACAGAATTTCCCACAAATAGAGCTTTCTTTTGGTGGTATTTGATCAAATCTGCGTCATTTCTGATCGCCGCTATAAACAAACAAAGAGTGACGATTTTGAAAAAAGAACAATATTTTTTACTTTTTGCTATAATACAAATTCAAAAAAAAAAATAAAAAATAAAAAAAAATTATTCATCAGTTTTGGCCGATATATATTCTTCTACATATTTTTGGTAAAAAAAAATAAAATAAAATCGCAATCGGCGTATATTGATTGGTTTACGCAAAATTTATCGCATCTACAAACTATGGGAATTGATTTATGGTGTTTTTATTATTTATTTTTTACTAGTAATGGTGGCGATCTGCGATTTTTATCGGGACTGCGATATTGGGGCGGACATATCGGACATTTTTGATACTTTTTTGGGACCAATGACATTTATACAGCGATCAGAAATGTAAATGTCCACTGATTACTGTATAAATTTCATTGGCAGTTTGTCATTGGGGTTAACACTAAGGGGGCAGTGAAGGGGTTAACAGTGTTCCCTGCATGTGTTCTAACTGTGGGGGGGCGGGGCTGGTCGGGACATAACAGATCTAACTGATCCCAGTGACAGGGATCAGTAGATCGGTCATGCCTCCTGTCACAGAACAGAGAGCCGCTGTGTTTACAGCGGCAGTTCCCCGTTCTGCAGCTCTGACAGGCAATCACGGTTCTCGAGCGGACATCAAGTCCGCCCGACCCGCGGGCATGCCCACGCAGCGTGCGAGCCGGTTGCGCGCACAAGGGCAGGACGTCCATGGACATCCACCCGGCAATTCAGATCCGCTCTGGAGCCGTACTTTGGCTATAGCGCGGATCTGAAGGGGTTAAACAATCTACTTCCAGAAGACACTTTCTGTGAACTCAGTTCCCAGTACCATACAGAAGTGCAAGGTAAAGCTCTATCATGCAAAGAAGAAGTCATATCTGAACAGGATCCAAAAATGCAGCTGTCTTCTCTGGGCCAAAGCTCATTTAAAATGGTCTGTTGCAAAGTGGAAAAGTTTTCTGTGATCAGATGAATTGAAATGTGATATTTTTGTCAACCATGGGCATGGTGTCCTCCGGAAATAAAGAGAGGGACCTTCCAGCTTGGGATCAGCTCTGTTCTCAAGCCTGCATCTCCGATGGTATGGGAGTAAATTAGTGTGTATGGAATGGGCAGCTTGCAAATCTTGAAAGGCACCATCAGTGCTGAAAGATTTATCCAGGTTTTGTAGCAGAGTATGCTCCCATCCAGATGACTTTTTCAGGGAAGGCCTTGCATATTCCAGCAGGAAAATGCTAAACCACATACTGCATCCATGACAACAGCATGACCTCATAGTAGGAGAGTCCAGGTTCTAAACAGGCCTGCCTGCAGTCCAGACCTGTTACCAAATGAAAATATGTGGCACATCTTGAAAGGAAAAATACGACAAAGAAGACCCAGGACTGTTCCCAGACGTCTACAGCGTTGTTAAAAGGAGAAGGGACGTTACACCATAATGAACATGTCTCATGTCCCAACTTTTTTGAAAGTGCTAGCGTAACAAGAATATACTACTTGAAACAGAATATGCATCTGCAAATGAATCATCAACATCATCTGTGTGACTCCAAAGAGTCACACAGAATTGCCTTTCGGGGTTCACCAACATCCAACAGGCTTGTCCATCCAAACGGAGGCTTGCACCGCATGCTGTGTCCAGGGGAACAGCCTATAAACGTCTAGTGCCAGGAGATAGGCACTTTTAAAATGTGAGTGCAATATATCCTAGTTTTATTTTACCATTTTTAATTAAAAATACTACACTATGAGACTTTTACCCATGTCTCCTGTGGAGTCATTTTTGCACCCTTTAGCCCGGCTCTGAGATCACCAAAGGAATATATACACTACCAGCTGAACCAATCGCGTGTTTCCAAAAGTGCTATATGACCTTCCTGTAAAAAGGGGTCATGAATGTCTGGTGAGTGGCCAATTCTTACTTGAGCATGGGTGGCAAAAATAGAGGACTAGCAGCACTTTGAACAGAAAGATTTGGAGTTGGGATAAGAAGACAACACATATGGACACTATTTGAACTTTTTCTGTGCTTTCATTTTTTGAATACCATTATGCAAATATGGACTTTGTATGCACTTTATCACATTGTTGATTCATTTGCAGATGCATATTATGTTTATTGTACTGTATTCTTGTTATGCCATCACCTTCACATTAGCACTTTATTAATTTTTGTGATGATTCACATGATTTAAAGGGGCAGCGACACCATTTTTTTCCAATCACCTATATAGGGCGCCACCTTCTCCCCTTTGTTTGTACATACTTCTTTTTTTTCTTAAAATGGTGCATTTTCTCTGTTTAAATTGCATTCTGTACACAGCATCCCAACTTTTTTTGGAATTGCAGTTGTATATTCAAGTTTATGGAAATTAAAGAGGACGTAAACCCAGATGATGTTTACTTGCTCTACATTCCCCTGTAAAGTAGAAGCATAATGGGCTACTATGCATTGCATAGTAGCCCATTATGTGCCACTTACCTGCAAAGAGGGGAGGGCTGGGCCAGGGGGTAGGGTGGTATTTGCCCCCCAGGCCACCTTAACTTACATTCAAAATGGCCGACGGCCACTGCCCACTCACACTTTTTTCTTCTTGTGGAGGAAGGAAGCAGGGGCCAGGGGTGCAGCCAACAACTAACTGCAGGCAAAGGGGGGGCACCCAGGGCCGGCTGTGCTGATGGGCACTAGCGAGCCTGCATGATGGGCACTGATCAGGTTGCATTTGATAGGCACTGGTGAGGCTGCATTGATGGGCACTGATGAGGCTAAGCTGATATGCACTGATGAGGCTGCATTGGTGGGCACTGATGAGCTGCATTGATGCATTATTTTTTGTTAAACCTCCTTTGTTGCTATTAACATTAAATTATGTTACCACATTGTATCATATTGGTCTTGCTTGATAGCATCAATATACGTTATAAAACCAGGTGGGCATGGATGGTGAGCTGATTCGGTGGTTCAATGGGCCACTTAACTGGACTTGCCCCCCAGGCCTAAGGCTGCCAGCCCTCCCCTGCCTGCAAACAAAGCCAGCGACGTCCAGCACTGTCCCCTGTGCTGGCGGCGTCCATCCTCAGCCCCTCTTCCTTTCAGGGGCCGCGACGCCGGCTCTGTGACTCGCCGCTGGGGCCGCCAGTCACGGCACAATCTCAGTGAAGAAACGGCACGGAGGCTGTTTCTTCATTGCGCACGTGCCGAAATGACATTGGCACATCTCGTACACCGCATATCTCCTGAACCGTGCAGGTTTAAGAGATATGCAGGGCACCTACAGGTAAGCCCTATCATAAGCTTACCTGTAAGTTAAAGTGGTTGTCACGAGTTGACAACCACTTTAAGAACTAGACGACAGGGTTGTCCATGGATAGGAAATATGTGATGAAGGCCAGTATGACAGAAGGTCCTATCACTTGGGTGGTTTGTGTAAGAACTAGAAGATAGCTCTCTGCCCACTGGAAAATATCTGCCATCTTCAACATGTAGTTGTATACGTCTAGTTCCATGCTGTATGTGAATAGCTCCACCTCTTGACCAAATGGCATTTTTTTTTTGGGAAGGGGGCGGGTATCAGGTTTTTAATCTGGCTGCACTCCAATTACAAAAGGTCCATCGAGACCCTCCTCCAGCTAACATGTTTCACTCAAACAGGGCTTAGTCATAGACGAACAACCTGGTTCACCAACGAAGACCAGGTTGGGTGAAATGCGTGAGCAGGAGGAGGGTCTGGGCAGATCTTCTGTGTCCTGTGCTCCAAATAACAAAATGTTCATTCAAGATGATGTCAAGGAAGTGCATTTGGTATTTTCATTTTCACACATGGGGAGCTTGGATGAGCTCCATTCAGTTGGCACCCCCATCCACAGGTGAGGGCAGATCAGGGCTAAGGAGCAATAGTTTTCTCCTTAAAGCAGTGGTTATCAACTCCAGTCCTCAGGACCCACTAACAGGCCAGATTTTAAGTATTACCTTGGGGAGATGCAAACTAGAATACTGCAATCACTGAGCAGCAAATGATATCACCTGTGATGTATTTAAGTTATCCTGCAAACCTGGCCTGTTAGTGGGTCCCGAGGACCGGAGTTGAGAACCACTGCCTTAAAAGGTTCCTTAACCACTTGCCGACTACCATATAGCACATTTACTGCTGCAGGATGGCAGCTCTGAGCAGGGTTTCGTATATATGCACGTGATCCTGCACATCCAGGTATTGGTCACAAGTGTGCACTGCCGGCAGCTCGCTCCCGCTCTGAGTTCTTTATACTGTCAGCACAGAAGACATGGCTCACGATCCATGCCTTCAACTAGTAAAAGCACTTCCCACACTATACTGATACACAGCGGCAGCCCGTCCGTTGAGGGGGCACGGGCACCGCCTCCCCTATTCCCTGCCCCAACCCCTTTCAGGACGCCGGGCGCATGAATTACAATGTTGGGGGTGTTTTTGGAAGCACTGATTAGAGCCAGAGGCTCTAATAGGCTTCAAAATAGGATGGGCTTGGGGAGCAGAGAGTGCGCTCTCAGCCCACCCAGGTGTGTTAGAATAGCAAATAAGTATTCGCTATTCTAACACTGATCCTCCTCCTGGCCAATCAGGAAGCGGGTCTGAGACCTGTCACCCGATTGGCTGAAAGGAGAGGCGATCCTATTGGATGCCTATTGCCTAGGAGGAGACACACGGAAGATGGAGGAGAGGACAGAGCAGGGGAGCCGCTGCCCATCTCCTTGATGGGGCAAGTGCCGGACTGACCAACAAAGGAGTGGGGGTGGTGGTGCCGCGCCGCCGGGGGGGTTGCTTGCCACCTCCCAAAATAAGAAAACCCACCAGCCGCCACTGCTGAAACATTAGCTAGGCACACAGTTAACCCTTTGATCACCCATGTTAACCCCTTCCCAGCCAGTGTATTTTTAGCACTGATCACTGTATTAATGTACCTGGTTCCCAAAAAAAAAGTGTCAAAAGTGTCAGTATCCGATTTATCCGCCGCAATATTGTAATCCCCCTAAAAGTTGCTGATTGCCGCCAAGAAAGAAAGAAGGAAAAAAACTCCATAAATATATCACATAGTTTAACATATTATTATTATAATTATTATAAGGTGTATGTGCCAATGTAATTTATATAGACTGCTGCTGTGGTGAAAGGTATAATGTCCTTTTAAAGTGCATTTCCCATAGTTTGTAGACACTTTAACTTTTGAGTAAACCAATCAAATATACACTCATTTGGATTTTTTTTACCAAAAATATGTAGCAGAATACATATTGGCCTACATTTATGAAGAAATTAGATTTTTTACATTTTATTGGATAGGTTTTAGAGCAGAATGTAAAAGTGGTGTGTAATAGTGGTTAAATATATGCTGCCAAGGCTTGCAACTATTGCTTTAAAAAAAAAAAAACGTTATACAGTAAAACATATAACAAATGTTTAATAGATCTCTTTTTAGATCTTCTATAGAGGTCATAGGTAGCAGAGGTCTTTCCCCATAAACTCCTGCAGTGTTAAAAAGTGGGATCCCCAAGGAATAAGGTTCCCCTGGGGAAGCATTTAATACTAAAAAAAAGAAATCAGATTTAGCTTTAAAAATGTCCACTGTTGGAATAACAATTGCCGGTTGACACTTTGATCTCCTGCACATGCAGAGGAAGAGCTGCTAATAAGCATAGCAGCCAGGACCTGGCAGTGCCACCCTAAAAAATGTTGAGGCTGTGACCTCCCCCTGTGCCATAGCATGCTGACTGTAAGCACATCGATGCTGAGATTTTACAAAAGCAGATCTGAAGAAGCTCAACTGTCATTGTAAAAACTGAAATTCTGCGTAATTGCTAAACATGGAGATGTGGCCACATACTGATATTCCATTTTATAAAGGAAAGCTCCCCTTTCATTGAAAATTGATGTCACCTTTATAACTGAAACAAAAGCCATTTTGTAATAGAACAATAAAATCCACACTTTCATTCTGCAGATGCTATAGAAGAAAAGCAAATTGTGCCTCATTTTATCACTCCTTCCCCTCTATAAACAGAGCTTGAAGTCAAATCACAAGCATCCCCTGCAACAGCAGTGTTTATCATTAGTAAGATCCTATTTAAACTTCTTGCAAGCATAAAGCTGAGGTTGCAGGATAATTAATACAGATCAGGTGATGATAATGAAGTAAAAAAAAAAAAAAAAAAAACACAACTTTTCAATTTAGCAGACACTCCATGAGAATGCTTGCAAAGCTTAAATCATTATCTCCGAGAGAAGTAGATAAGGATCAGCAACCTCTTGCTAAACTCTTCACAATGCATATAGTTTACTTAGGTTTAGCTCTTTTTAGTGAGCCCGGGTTCACACTGATGCGGGTTACAAATCGTGCGAGTTCAGCTTAACTCACACCATCTCAAACCGCCAATGCAGTCTGACTTCGGGGGGTGATTTGACGGACGTATGTGCGGGTTCATGCACAGATGTCTATTCAAGTCGCCCCCGAAGTCGCCAAAAGTAGTACAGGAACTACTTTTGGGAATCAGCGCAGTGCCGCAAAGCCGGCGTCACACCGATTCAGACGGTGCCTTTGACGACAAAAGCCGCCGATTTGGCATGCGATTTGACATGTCAAATCGCATGCTAAATTGGCCCAATGTGAACGTGGGCTTTTATATGAGAGTTTCACTATTCTTCAGCATGTGTCAGGCCGGCGCTCAGTAGAGGATGCCAGCCGGCGCTCAGTAGAGGATGCCAGCCGGCCCTCAGTAGAGGATGCCAGCCGGCCCTCAGTAGAGGATGCCAGCCGGCCCTCAGTAGAGGATGCCAGCCGGCCCTCAGTAGAGGATGCCAGCCGGCGCTCGGTAGAGGATGCCAGCCGGCGCTCGGTAGAGGATGCCAGCCGGCGCTCGGTAGAGGATGCCAGCCTGCGCTCGGTAGAGGATGCCAGCCGGCGCTCAGTAGAGGATGCCAGCCGGCACTCACTAGAGATTTTGCTTTAAAATGTCCCACTGTTGAAATAACTATTACCGGTTGACACTTTTATCTCCTGCACATGCAGAGGAAGAGCAGCTAATAATCATAGCAGGACCTGGCACCCTAAAAAATGTTGAGGCCATGACCTCCCCCTGTGCTCCGTAGAAATGCTGGCTGGCGCTCAGTAGAGGACACCGGCCAGCGCTCAGTAGAGAATGCCAGCAGATACTCAGTAGAAGATGCCAGCGCATCAAATCTAATGTCTTTCTATGGCACCGTCTTAATACATGTGATTTGAAGTAGCGCAATTTGAAAAATAGTTCCTACACTATTTTTGTCAACTCCATGTGCGATTTGCATTGACATATGTGCATGAAATTGCACAGATGTCGAAAAGCTGCAGATGAAATCGCACTGTCCTGGAGCTTTGAAATCGCTCTTAAGTAGCGTGATTTCAAAGCAGCATTCAGTGTGAATGGGGGCTTAGAATACAAGGTCAGGTCTTCAGTAAAGAGAACCAGTCTAGGTCTCCCCAACTCATAGAAGGCACAACTCCCAGCCTGCTGTGTGCTCCAGCGAAGCTGAAACATGACCAGTTCACTTTATATATTTATATATACAGAGGCGTAACTAGAACCTTCAGGGCCCCGGTGCAAGAAATTATGAAGGGCCCCCTGACCCCTGGCCAGGGCCCTACCCTCTTCCCACTGATCCTGGGGCCCTTTACGCCTATCGTGGGTCCCTTTATTACGGTACTGCAGTGGGGCCCTTTCACAAGTTCTGCAGCAGGCCCCAGGGGGACCAGGGAAGCACACAGGGGCCCTGGGAACAGCAGAAGACAAGTAAACTGGATAGAGGAAAATGGAGGAGATTGGGTCCTCTAAATGCCACCCCCGCCATCCCTCCTATTCAGGTGTACAAGGGAGGCACATGGGCCCCCTGGACCATGGGGCCCGGTTGCAATTGCAACCCCTGCAACCCCTATCGTTACGCCCCTGTATATATAGTTAGAGACCTTAGACTGTAAGCTCCTTGAGGGCAGGATTGATGTGACCGTATAATATACTGTATATGTTAAGTGCTGCGTAAATGATCGGTGCTATATAAATACATGTAAGCCTAGGTTCACAATAATGTGGTGCGGGAAACCCTACAATTCGTGTACTTTTCCCGCACTGCATTCAAATCGCACTGCCCTTATTGTTTGCAGCGGGTGTCAGTGCAATCTTAATGACAACCCAAACACAGGTCGCAAATGCAATTTGATGGTCCCCATTAGATTGCATGGTACAACAGTACCATGCGATCCTGTTGCAGTGTGGTTCCAAAATTGGCGCATGCAGGACTTGGTGCGATGATGTGGGATTTGAGCACATTCAAAATCAGTAAGCTCAAAGTGCCCCGCACTGAATCGCATGTGAATTGAACAGGAATTCAGTGTGGTTTATGTGCAATTCACATGCAGTTCTTAGTGTGAACCGAGGCTAATAAATATAAACATGCCGAGATGTACAGATCCGGGGACAAATGTAGAGGACATCTCTGTTACACCAAGAATCTTAAGAATTCTGCTTTAGGCTCGGTTCACACTACCGTGACTTGGGATCCAACTTGTTAGACCCCAAGTCGCATGACAAGTGAAATCCCATGTTAGTCAATGAAAGACGTCTTAATTAGCACTACTGAAGTCGCTTCGACTTTAGAAAAGATTCCTGTACTACTTCAAGGCGACTTCTATCCGACTTGTGCCCATAAACTTTAACCACTTCAGCCCCGGAAGGATTTGCCCCCTTCCTGACCAGAGGAGCACTTTTTGCAGTCCGGCGCTTTAACAGATAATTGCACGGTCGTGCGACGTTGTACCCAAACAAAATTCATGTCCTTTTCCCCCCATAAATAGAGCTTTATTTTGGTGGTATTTGATCACCTCTGTGGTTTTTATTTTTTGCGCTATAAACAAAAAAAGGAGCGAAATTTTGAAAAAACCCAATATTTTTTACTTTTTGCTTTAATATATATCAAAAAAATTTTTTATATATATATATATATATATATATATATATATATATATATATATATATATATATATATATATATATATATATAAATCTAAAATGCTTTTTATGCATCTTATATATAGCCGGATTTGACTCCTTCTTTAAACACACACACATATATATATATATATATATATATATATATATATATATATATATATATATATATATATATATATATA
>BLSH010340678.1:55661-74141 GCA_018402905.1 Glandirana rugosa | reverse complement strand
TAAATAGAGCTTTATTTTGGTGGTATTTGATCACCTCTGTGGTTTTTATTTTTTGCGCTATAAACAAAAAATGAGCGAAATTTTGAAAAAAAACAATATTTTTTACTTTTTGCTTTAATATATATATATAAAAAAATATTATATATATATATATATATATATATATATACACACACACATACACATATATATATATATATATATACACATACATATATATACACACACAAATTTCTTCCTCAGTTTAGGCCGATATATATTCTACGTATTTTTCGTAAAATCTAAATAAGCGTATATTGATTGGTTTGCGCAAAAGTTATAGCGTCTACAAACTATGAGAATTGATTTATGGCATTTTTATTATTTATTTTTTTATTTTTTTTACTAGTAATGGAGGCAATGTGCATTTTTTATGGGGACTGCAATATTGCGGCGGACGTATCTGACACTTTTTTGGGACCACTGACAGTTATACAGAGATCAGAGCTATAAGTAGTCACTGATTACTGTGTAAATGTCACTGGCAGGGAAGGGGTTAACACTAGGGGGTGATCAAAGGGTTGAATGTGTTCCCTGTCAGTGTGTTCCTACTGTATGGGGGATGGGATGACTAGGGGAGGAGAGAGATCGCTGCTCCTATATACTGGGAACATAAGAATCACTCTCCTCTCCCCTGTCAGAATGGGGATCCACTTGTTTACATTCACGGATCCCCATTCTGTCACTGCCGCAGAGCGATCACGGGTGGCTGGCAGACATCTGCCCCACCTGCTGATTGGCTCCCCCACTAGCATGTGAGCGTGCCCACAATACACGCTCAGTCAGATGATGGCGATTCGCGCAGCAGTGCCATGCTGCTGCTGTCAATCCACGGCGGGCGGTCAGGAAGCGGACTTAATGGACGTCGCCTCCAAGTTGGATCCTCATCTATATTGATGGGATTTGGATCCGACATTACAAGAAAAATTACCCAGGCAGTGCATCTTCCTGTATGCTGTTATCTCCCTGCATAAGACAAAGTCGCTTCAGAGTAGTACTCAAGTCGCATTGAGTTGCCAGCAAATCACCAGGAATTTGCCTGGCAAAGTCGCACAGTAAGCCGCGTGGCTTTCAGGTTGCAGTAGTATGAACTGAGACTCAGCCCCTGTTCACACCAGTGCAACATGCAATTTACAAGTCACATCTAATGCCTTTCTATAGGTGTGAGCTGAAGCAGCATGATTTCAAAAATAGTTCCTGCGCTATTCTTGGCGATTCCATGTGTGACTTGCATTGACATCTGTGCATGAAATTGCACCGATGTTGGCAAGCCGCAGATGAAATCGCACCGTCCTGCGGCTTTGAAATCACACTGAAGTAGAGTGATTTCTAAGCCGCAATCAGTGTGAATGGGGGCTTGGAAAATAAGGTCAGATCTTCAGTAAAGAGAACCAGTCTAGGTCTCCCCAACCCATAGAATGCACAACTCCCAGCCTGCTGTGTGCTCCAGCCAAGCTGAAACATGACTGGATATACACATTATATATTATACACACACACACACACATATATATATTTTTAGAAAGGCAATAAACCGTTACATATACATAACCCACAAAATCTGGAAAACTGGGGATGATTCCTAACTATACAGTAGCAGCAGCTGTAGCAAAGAGCATTATATGGCCATAGTGCTAATCCATTCTAATAATACCCAGAGCTTCTATACAACCACAGCTTCCCTTCTATTAAGCCCTCGTTCACATTGAATGCAGCTTTGAAATCGTGCGACTTTACCTGAAATCGCATGTTTTCAAAGCCACGTCAGTGCGATTTCGGGTGCGACCAGGAAGGCATATGCGCGGCTTGGAAGTGGCACCAAAAAGTAGTGCACCGCAAAGTCGGCGTCGCACCGATTTGAACAATGCGATTGTTGTCAATAGGTTGCGACTCGTCCTGCGATTTGACAGATCGCCCCAATGTGAACGAGGGCTAATGTATCAGCTGGAGCTGCAAGTTGTATTGAGGTGATTGGAGCTTTACACTTGCAACTAAAACAAAACAATAGAGTACAGTCCAGAATACGATTTTTTTTTATTTGCACTAACATCCAAATTTTCAGGACTGGCTTTCGGGGTGCCCCCCACCCCAAGCATGCTGCATGTCATAGAAAGTATGTACACATTCATGAAAAGTAATACCCCCCTGTGGGTCACCTTTCTTCTCCATCTACATTTGTTACCAGTTATTTGTAAACATTTCCCATACAATGCTTTCTGATTGTAAACAACTAAAAACAAAAAATGTTACAATGATTGTATTTAAAGAAACAAAAGTGCCCCCTGAACCCATCATCAACATCACCATCATTATCCCCAGGATATATGGAACACTGGCGGAGACACTATGGTATGGTTGCTGCTCAGCACTCACCTATAGATGCAGTGGCCCCTGGTGCCCCCTCAATGAGCAGATGCAGTGCCCCCTCAATGAGCAGATGCAGTGGCCCCTGGTGCCCTCTTCCTGAGCAGATGCAGTGGCCCCTGGTGCCCTCTCCCTGAGCAGATGCAGCTGGATTGGCCAGCCCAAGGGGGCAACACTGTTCATCAGCTTCCTGCAGGAATCTCACACTTAGGAGAGCCCAGCTCTTTTGCTTGTCTGATGTTCTCCACCCCTGAGACTCTGCACTCCACCCCCCTTGTCTGTGTGTATTAACTCCCTCGCTCACTCCTCCCTGCCTCTCTCATCTGCTCACTTTGTGGCTATCTCAGGAAGTTTACATTCTGTGACTTTTTTTTTTTGGTTACATCACAAGGATGTGCCTGGTGCAGGCTATAATTATAATGTTATTGTTGGCATCCTGCATTGGGCCAGGGGGCACCACCTCTGACCCCCCGGGTGGGCAGAACAAGGGACGCCTGCAGTGCACAGGAGCCAACTGCTGTAATTAAATATACGATACGACAATCAGACATATTTACTGGTGATTACAGATAAGGTATCAGATGTACATTATATTACCAAAAGTATTGGGACGCCTGCCTTTACACGCACGTGAACTTTAATGGCACCCTGTCTTCTTCCATAGGGTTCAATATTGAGTTGGCCCACCCTTTGCAGCTATAACAGCTTCAACTCTTCTGGGATTGTGGTCCTGGTCCCGTTTTGGTCCCCTCCTCAGACATGCCTAGCTAGCCCAAGGCTTGTGGTATCACGCGGTGGTGTTTTCAGTTCTCATCAGTATTTATAAACTTGGCCAGCCATCCTTTACTGATTCCTAACTCCCCCTGTTGGTTGCTATGCCAGATTATTCAGTTACCTATATCCCCTTTTTTTTAGAACACAGATGCATCTGCTCCTGATGAGTGGATGGAGGGCCACGAAACGCGCCGAGCCTACCTTGATGCATCCACGTTACACCGACAATTTTAGATGGTTTTACTCTAGACTAGATTATATTTTGTGGAACTGATCACCCTCAACATGGGGGATTATTGTCTTTACATCTCATTCTTATGTGCCATGCTGTCATCATTATAATCTATTATGTATGTATATTGGACAATTTTCTACTTTCCATGCATTTTACTTTATCATGCCTTGCCAATTATTGATTAGTAATAAACATACATATGTTTATACCCTTATGGATTTGTTTTTGGTCCCACCACTCACACCTCATTCAAAGTCCCAACCTCCCCCCTTCTTTGCAACTCTTCTGGGAAGGCTGCTCACAAGGTTTAGGAGTATATCTATTGGAATGTTTGACCATTCTTCCAGAAGAGCATTTGTGAGGTCAGACACTGATGTTGGATGAGAAGGCCTGGCTCGCAGTCTCTACTGTAATTCATCCCAAGGGTGTTCTATCGGGTTGAGGTCAGGACTCTGTGCAGGCCAGTCAAGTTCCTCCACCCCAAACTCGCTCATCCATGTCTTTATGGACTTTGCTTTGTGAGCAGTCATGCTGGAACAGGAAGGAGCCATCCCCAAAATGTTCCCACAAAATTGGGAGCATGAAATTATCCAAAATGTCTTGGTACGCTGACGCCTTAAGAGTTCCCTTTACTGGAACTAAAGGGCCAAACCCAACCCCTGAAAAACAACCCCACACCATAATCCCCCCTCCACCAAATAATTTAGACCAGTGCACAGAAAGAAAGGTCCATAAACACATGGATGAGTGAGTTTGAGGTGGAGGAACTTGACTGGCCTGCACAGAGTCCTGACTTCAACCCAATAGAACACCTTTGGGGTGAATTAGAGTGGAGACTGCGAGCCAGGCCTTCTTGTCCAGCATCAGTGGCTGACCTCACAAATGGAAGAATGGTCAAACATTCCCATAGACACTCCTAAACCTTGTGGACAGCCTTCCCAGAAGAGTTGAAGCTGTTATATCTGCAAAGGGTGGGCCAACTCAATATTAAACCCTACGGACTAAAGGCCCGTACACAGGCTTCGATTTTTGGACGACCGAATGTCCGTTTTTTGTTGGATGCTAGTCTCATGTCGAAAGTGAAGAGGTTACTAACCATACGAAAATTCTCATACGACTAAATTCAACGTCAGAAGTGACGTAATGTGTTGAATAGTTTAGTATGTATTTTTTCGTTTCTGAGCATGCGTAGTCTTGCTTATGGTTTTTTTTAGAACGAAAACCGTACTAATTAAACAAAAATCAGACGCTGTGCTCACATTCGACAAAAATTTTATAGTCTGCACATCCAGCTTTTGTCGTCCAAAAAATCAGAGTCGGCTGTCAAAAGGACCATACTAACAATCCGGAGATCGGAAAATCGGTCGTTGCACGAAAATTCCCATACAAATTTCACATTGTGCGTACGGCCTTGAGACTGGGGTGCCATTAAAGTTCATGTGCGTGTTAGGCCTGGTTCACACCTATGCAGGTTGCAGTTTGCCTATTCCAGGTGCATTTTGCGTTTTTCAATACACATTTTTGATCCATTGATGTCAATGGAACCAAAAACCAGTAAAAAGTTCCTGGCCCTTTCCATAAAATGCACAGATGTGGACTACATCCATAGGAAACTATGTTAAATGGACTGTAGTGTTTCTGCAAAACTGAAAACGCACAAAAAATTTCATAGGCGTGAACCAGGTCTAAAGGCAGGCGCCCCAATACTTTTGCTAATATAGTGTAGGATGGAATAATTGCCTGCATGTTAAAGGATTAATCCACTCAGGACCAATATTTCAGTTTTTGGTCAATGCCGAAAAGTTAAGCCAGCCATAGACGGATGGGAATTTGGCCGGTTTAGCAGGAACCGACCAAATTTTGATTAGTCTATGGGCAGGCTGGTTGTACTGACATCAATCCATCAATCGACTTCAGTACAACCAGCCTAATGTTTTTGTTTTCTGCCGGCGGCAGGACACAATAGCGCAGCGGGAGGGATTCCCTGATCAACACTGACTGTTTTGGGGAATCAATCAATTTTCTTTCCTTCAACCTGTGGTAGAAAAAAAAAATGCATAATGTATGGCCTCCCCTAAGCAGGAGGTTGAACAAATGCCACTCTACAAATGGCTCTGCATTTGCAAAGCCTGACGAATATTCACAGTAATGTGCCTAGTATGTGTATTGTCAGCTCCATCTAGTGGCCATAATGCAGTAGTTTCCTAAAATACCTCACATAAGAAAATACTACATTATGGCCACTATATGGTGCTGATTATTGCAGGAAATAAACATATTAGACACAGTAGGGTTCATTTATGAAAACTGGAGAGCGCAAAATCTGCACAGAAACCAACCAGCTTCCAGGTTTTATTGTCAAAGGTAAATTGAACAAGCTGAAGTTAGAAGCTGATTGGCTACCATGCACAGCAGCACCAGATTCTGAGTGATCCAGGTTTAGATACCATACACAGTATTATGGCCCATACACACTATCCAAAAATCAGACGAAAAATCCCTGCTTTTGAAAAGATTGTACAATAATCGGATCATTAGTACAGAGCTTTCGAGAGCCGAGCATGACAGTTCATCCGATATTATTCAATCGGACAAACACGAAAGATTTTCATTTTAAGCAGTACATTTGTTGTCCGAAAATACAATACAAATACACTACAACACCTGACATCCCTTCAGATGTTTTATTCTGTCGTACGAGGATTTTTATAATTTTAGTGCACTCTTCCGATGTGATCTGAGATTAGCATGCAAAAAAAAAAAAAAACGGACGATGTGCCGTTCGATTTTCGGAATGTGTGTACGGGGCATTAGATTTTCTGCAGATTTTTGTCTTTAGATTTACCAAAACCATATAATATGGGGTCAAACCTTAAGACCCCTTTCACACCAAGGCGTTTTTCAGGCGCTTGTGCGCTAAAAATAGCGACTAAAAGAGCCTGAAAAACTCCCCCTAATACACCCCAGTTTGAAAGCCCGAATACTTTCACACTGGGGCGGTGCGCTTGCAGGACGGTAAAAAAAAGTCCCGCAAGCCGCATCTTTGCAGCGGTGTGGGAATGGTGTATTCACCGCTCCTATACCGTACCTGCCCATTGAAAACAATGGGGCAGCGCTCCTGGAGCGCCTGAACACCGGGGGGGTTAAAAGCGCACCGCCGCCGCCCGAATAGCGGCGCAATAGCGCCGCTATAAAGAGTGGTAAAGTGCCGCAAATTAGCGGTGTTTTGCCGCTAATGCTCGGGCAGCCCGGTGTGAAAGGAGCCTAAGAGTTTAAATTTGTATGCAGTCAGGCAGGACCTTGCACTACATGGTTTTGGTAAATCTAAAGACAAAAATCTGCAGAAAATCTAATAGTGTGTATGGGGTCTAATGGCAGGAATACACAATAAGAATATCGGCAGAAAATTTCCATTCTGTGAGCGATCGGCTGATATTCTAACCATTGATGCCTAGCATTTAATACCTGATATCGATATCATAAATGAAAAAGACCAATTGAAAAATGGAAAACTTGTGTCATATGGTTTGTGAACGAACGATATTCTATGCGTTGGTGTGAAGGTCGGCAGTAAAAAATCTCTTGAACATATCAAGCATGAGCGGAACATTTTTAACCACTGACCTCTCAGCGGTCGAGCGATTGGCCGATTTTCTACCCGTGTATTCCGGCTATTACTATGTTCACCAAAAATTTGCACAATTGGACAACTGAATTGAGTACAACGTCACTTCATTCTCTGAGCTTTGCAAACATTCACTTTGCTAAATAAACGAGTGCCTTAGCCCACACTGAATGTGGGTTTGAATTCAGCACATTTTCAAACTGGCATTTCAGTCCGACTTCGGTGGCGATTTGAGAGACATCTGTGTGGGTTGCTGTACAAATGTCTATTGAAATTGCCCCCGAAGTCGCCAAAAGTAATGCAGGAACTACTTTTGGGAACCGGAGCGGCTCCGCAAAGTCAACGTCTCACCGATTCAAGCGTTGCCATTGCCGGCACTAGGCTCAGATTTGGCATGCCGTGTGACGTCAAATCGGTCCGATGTGGGTGGGGGCTTTGGGATGCCCTTTATTCCCTTAGTAAATTAACCCCAGAGCCTCCTTTTTTGGGACCCCAAATGTGCTGTTTTTCTGGGTCCAAGTTGTGTTATTTTCTGGGACGCAGAGTGCTAGTGTGACATTATTTTGGAAGCCCAACAAAATCATATTGACTTCAACCGATTAACACAAAAGGTACATAGCTACAAATTGTCTAATTTCCAAACAAATATTTCACCCAAACCACAGAACGTTGTCTGTGTGTGGTCAGGGTCTATCTTCAGGGGTCTTTCATAGCTGTCATTTACATCGTATCAGTTTCAGGATTTTTTTCTACTTTAGTTCCTCAGGGCAAGATTGTCCATCTTTTAGTTTTCCCAAACAGTAATTCTCCATGAAGGATTGAAGTCCTCCTGACCCCACCCTGTCATTGGGCACTTCTCAGCATGCACCTGGTGAGGGCCCCGAAATAACTTCTGCCCCCCAGTCATAGGTGGGTGAGGAGTTCACAAGACGATGGATTGGAGCAGACATGATGATTGTGCTGATTGTGAGATTAACTTCTCCGTCAGTCTTGACCAACTAAGTGTCTCTTTATAGATAGATGCACATTGCCCCAGTCGGTGAAAATTGTTTTTTTTTTCAAGCCCTGGTAACATTTGCAATTTGCAGCGAAACAAGAAACAGCTCGCCATCACATTTCACATTCCTTCAGTAAGGGGATTCACATTCCTGTATTAATAAATATGAAAAGTATAAATGTAAAAAGTCCGCCTTTCTCAGTCGAGCTTCAGCGGATCCCCAAGGTTGCTAGGGGTTCCTTGAGCAATGAGAACTTTCTGGAGCTCTGATATGTAACCACTGACACCATTCAGCAATTATTTTTTTTAGCTATCTGTAAGGGGATGCATTTTTCCCAATTACCTCCAATGTAAGGGGCCTTCCTTCTACTGACCACCAATGTAAGGAGCATTCTTCTCACTGACCACCAATGTAAGGAACATTCTTCCCACTGATCACCAATGTAAGGAGCATTCTTCCCACTGATCACCAATGTAAGGAGCATTCTACCTAATGGCCACCAATGTAAGGAGCATTCTTCTCACTGACCACCAATGTATGGAGCATTCTGCTAACTGACCACCAATGTAAGGAGCATTCTCCTCGCTGACCACCGATATAAGGACCATTCTACCTAATGGCCACCAATGTGAGGAGCATTCTTCCCACTGACATCCAATGTAAGGAGCATTCTTCTCATTGACCTCCAATGTAAGGAGCATTCTTCTCACTGACCACCAATGTAAGGAGCATTCTTCTCATTGACCTCCAATGTAAGGAGCATTCTTCTCACTGGCCACCAATGTAAGGTGCATTCTCCTCACTGACCACCAATGTATGGAGCATTCTTCCTACTGACCTCCAATGTAAGGAGCATTCTTCCTACTGACCACCAATGTAAGGAACATTCTTCCTACTGACCACCAATGTATGGAACATTCTTCCTAATGACCACGAATGTATGGAGCATTCTTCCTAATGACCACAAATGTATGGAGCATTCTTCCTAATGACCTCCAATGTAAGGAGCATTCTTCTCATTGACCACCAATATAAGGATCATTCTTCCTAATGGCCATCAATGTAAGGAGCATTGTTCCCACTGACCACCAATATGGGGAACATTTTTCCCAACAACCATCAATATAAGGTGCATTCTTACCACTGACCACTAATTTAAGGAGCATTCTTCCCACTGAACACCAATGTAAGGAGCATTCTTCCCACTGACCACCAATGTAAGGAGCATTCTTCCCACTGACCACCAATGTAAGGAGCAGTCTTCCTACTGACCACCAATTTAAGGAGCATCCTTCCTACTGACAACCAATTTAAGGAGCATTCTTCCTACTGACCACCAATATAGGGAAGATTCTTCCCAATAATCGCCAATACAAGGTGCATTCTCCCCCAATGACCACCAATGCAAGCAACATTCTTACCATTGAATCCCAACATAAGGAACATTTTTCTCACAGACCCCCAATGAAAGATCTTTTTACCCACTGACCACCAATGTAAGGAGCATTCTTCCCAATGACCACCAATGTACAAAACAATGGCGGTTTTAACCAGTTGCCGACCGCCCGCCTTGGATTGACGGTGGCAACTTGGCTCGATATCACAAGCCACTGTAACCTGACAGCAGCTGCGAAATCGCGGGTCGTGAGCGAGCGTGCACCACTGCAAGTGCACTCACTGTGTTACGGGGGAGCCAGGGAGTGGGTAGGGCAGACTCGATGTTCGCTGGCTGCCTGCAATCACTCCCCCGCAGTGACAGAATGGAGGTCTGTGTATGTAAACAACAGATCTTCATTCTGTCAGTGGGGAAGGAATGTGATCGTAGGCTCCCTGTGTATGGGAGCCACGATCACTCTCCTCCGCCACTCAGCCCAACCCCACACATTTAGTAACACATCAGGGAACATAGTTAACCCCTAGAGCGCTCCCTGGTGCTAACCCTTTCCCTGCCAATGGCATTTACACAGTAATCAGTGCATTTTCATAGAACTGATCGCTGTGTAAATGCCAATGGTCCAAAAAAAGTGTCAAAATTGTCCAACATGTGCGCCGCAATATCGCAGTCCCACTAAAAAAAACGCAGATTGCCGCCATTACTAGTAAGAAAAAATAAAATAAATAAAAACCCCATCAACGAATTCTCATTGTTCGTAAACGTGGCAACTTTTGCACAAACCAATCAATATACACTGATTACGATTTTTTTTTACCAAAAAATATGAGGAAGTATATATATCAGCCAAAACTGATTAATAAATTTGTTTTTTTATATATTTTTTTTTTGGATTTGTATTTTAGCAAAAAGTAAGAATTATTTTTTTTTTTTTGCAAAATTGTAGCTCTGTTTTTGTTCATAGCGGTGATCAGAAGTGACGCAGAGGGAATCAAATACCATCAAAAGAAAGCTCTATTTGTGGTGAAAAAAGGATGTCAATTTTGTTTGGGTACAACGTCGCACGACCACGCAATTGTCAGTTAAAGTGCCGCGGTGCCGAAACGCAAAAAAGTGCTCTGGTCCTAAAGGGGGAAATCCTTCTGGGGCTGAAGTGGTTAATAATTATCTAATACTAAATGAAATATGGGAAATGATGGAGAATCTCGCAGATATTTAGAGAGTCATATATATATATATCATTTATTAAATGGATAGGTTGTAGAGGGTATGGGTATATGAATGTGTAAGTGTAGGCATATGTTTATATGTGTGGACGTATTCATGGGTAGGTTTGTTGATGAATAATTAGTATTCATTGTATATTAATGGAGTGTCTAACTATTAAGATAACTTCAGACAATTGTTTTGTGTATTAAATTGCATGTATGTGTTGTGTAAAAAGGAAAAAAGAAAAGTTTAATAAAGAGTACAAGAAAATTATGAAAAAAAAAAGAGATGGTTTTCTGCATACCTTGGGTGTAACGAGTGGTTATTTGAGTCACTGTTACTTTTCTACCGTCTGCCCATTCTCCTCTGACCTCTGACATAAATAAGGCATTTCCTCCACACAACTGCCACTCACTGGATATTTTCTCTTTTTCCCACCATTCTCTGTAAACCCGAGAGATGGTTGTGTGTGAAAATCCCAGCAGTTTTTGAAATACTCAGACCAGCCCGTCTGGCTCCAACAACTATGCCACATTCAAAGTCATTTAAAGCGTTAGTAAACCCGGGAGAAAAAAAAAAAAAAGCAATCCTGCAAGACAATAGCATAATATGTTAGGATGCATTGCATCCTAACATATTATGAAATACCTACCTTAGAACGAGGCCCCTAATGCCCGAGTCGGTCAGCGCGGAGGGAGCTGACATGATGGTCCTCTTCTTTCTTCCGAGTACGCGGCTCCGGCGCTGTGAGTGGCCGGAGTCACGTGACGTCACTCCCGCGTGTGCGCGCGGGAGCCCTTCCTTCCGGCAGGCAGCTCTGATTTGCCGGCCGCCTCCGCCAGATCATCAGAGCGCATGTGCCGCTAATGTCAGCGGCTGCATGCAGGGCGAATATCTCCTAAACCATGTAGGTTTAGGAGATATTCCTTTTACCTACAGGTAAGCCTTATTATAGGCTTACCTGTAGGTAAAAATAGTACTTGAGGGTTTACTACCACTTTAAATCCCCATTCTGATGCTCGGTTTGAACTTCAGCAAGTCATCTTCACCACGTCTAGATGCCTAAAAGCATTGAGTTTCTGTTATGTGATTGGCTGATTAGCAATCTGCGTTACCAAGCAATTGAATAGGTGTACCTAATAAAGTGTATGGTGAAAAGAAAAGTCTGTAACTAGAAAATATCCCCAATAATTTATGGGCAGCGTGAAAATGAATTTATAATGCCAGTGTGGGAACTGGAACCTCCTAGAATCCCATGGGCGCAAACTGGTATTTTTCTTTTTTAATGATCTTCCAGTATTGCCTTCTTCTGGAGCCATAGAGGAATCAGACATGCAAATAAGGGAGACCACGTCGGTGTTATTTCCCTATCCACACTGCATGAGCCAACCTCAGAACAGATAACACAGCCAGGGTGTAATGTGTTTGTAATGCTCACATCAATTATCTCCTGCGGACTACACAGAACTTCCATAATTATAGGTTTTCCCAGAGCAAGTAAATGCTTATTTAAAGGGATCTATTGTATTATTGGACTGTAAACCTGGCTTTATTCTTTTTGAAAAGATGAGGCAGTTTTTGAAGAATGCGACCAGTGGTAAGGGAATTGCAGAAGATCCCATGGATCACACTAAATCTTCTCTAGAACACATCATACACAAGGCTATGCAAAGAGAAAGAAAGAAACACTAAAGAGACAGTCAGACAGGTAATGATTTTGGGTAGGGTGTGAACTCAGCAGAAACCTCAGGGGTTGATTTACTAAAGGCAAATAGACTGTGTACTCTGCAAGTGCAGTTGCTCCAGAGCTTAAAGCGGAGTTCCACCCAAAAGTGGAACTTCCACTGGTTGGATTCCTCCCCCCCTCAGGTGTCACATTTGGCACCTTTCAGGGGGGAGGGGGAAGAGGACACCTACCTTTAGACAGGTGTCCTTTTCCACACATCCGGGAGCTCTGGCAGGCCGCTGACATCAGCAGCCCGGCTCCCTCCTCCCTGCTCGCTCTGCTACCCGCATGCTCCGCATGCGCAGGAAGGTGCACGGCGTGAAGCTGTAATGCTACACGTCTGGGTTCCCTTACCCGCAATGGAGGCGGCTGCACCCGTCCCCCGATCCGAAGATCGGCGGCGGGTGCCGACATTGCTGGACTCCAGGACAAGTAAGCGTCCTATTATTAAAAGTCAGCAGCTACCGCATGTGTAGCTGCTGGCTTTTAATTTTTTTTGTCCCTGGCGGACCTCCGCTTTAATAAATGAGGTAAAGCCGACTTCCATCATCCAATCATGTGCAAGCAAAAATGCTGTTTTGTTTTTATTTTCCTTGCATGTGATTGGTATCTCTTTGTAAAGTGAAGCTTCACCTCATTTAAGCCCTGGAGCAACTGCACTTCCAGGGTGCACAGTCCAATGGTGTTTAGTAAATCATCCCCTCTGTCTCCTGCTTGTGTGTGCCGGAGCAGAAATTGTTATGTAGATATTATGAAAAAAATGTTGCTAGATGTGGGCAAAAACTCAACAAAGAAACTAAATGGAAAATAAACAAGAAAAAGAGAGAGAGAAATAGAGACGGAAAGAAAGAGAAAAAAAGAGAGAGAAAGAGAAGGGGGGGGCGAAAAAGACAGAGGGGGGGAGAAAAGGAGAGAGAAGCAGAGAAAAAGAGAGACAGAAAGAGAGAGAGAAAGAAAAAGAAAAGGAGAGCAGGAGAAAGGGGGAGAGAGAGACAGAAAGAAATAACGAGGGGGGGGGGGAGAAGAGGGGGAAGAGAGAGAGAGAGAGAGGAAAAGAGAAAGAGAGAAAAAGAAAGAAAGAGAGAGAGAGATGACTAATAAGAAAGATGAATAATTTTCGACCACCCACCTAGTATTGAGTAGGTCCCCATTTTGCTGCCCAAACAGCCCTGCCCATCGAGGCATGGGCACCACTAGACAAAGCATCACACTGCCTCCACCGGCTTGCCTTCTTCCCATACTGTATTCTGATACACGCATCAGCATGGGTACCTTGACTGGTCTGTGGCTACGCAGCCCCATACACAACAAACTGTGATGCCCTGTGTGTTCTGACACCTTTCTATTGGAACCAGCATTAACTATATCAGCAATTTGAGCTACAGTAGCACTTCTATTGGATCAGACTACACGGGCCAGACTTCCCTCCCCATGGGCTTCGATTAACCACTTGGCCTGATTACTGCAGACCAGGAACATCCCTCAAAAGCCACAGTTTTGGAATTGTTCTGACCCAGTCATCCGCCATTACAATTTGGCCCTCATTATAGTTGCTCAAGTCTTTACACTTGCCTACTTTTCAACTTCAAGGAGAACATGTTTGCTTGCTGTTTAACATATCCAGTCCAGTATCCACCAGTTTTCAGATGCCATTGTCACAAAATAATCAATATTATTCTCTTTACCTGTCAGTGGGTATGGCTGGTAGGTGTAGATAGATAGATCATGATGGGTAGAGAAAGGAGGAGGATGGAGGGAGATAATGATTAGAGAGAGATTAATAGATGGAAAGAATAGATAGATAGATAGATAGATAGATAGATAGATAGATAGATAGATAGATAGATAGAATTAGATAGATAGATAGATAGATAGATAGATAGATAGATAGATAGATAGATAGATAGATGGATAGATAGATAGAATTAGATAGATAGATAGATAGATAGATGGATAGATAGATAGATAGATAGATAGATAGATAGATAGATAGATAGATAGATAGATAGACCCCTTTCACATGGGCTTTCCAATCAGGTCCACCAGTCAGTTTTTCAGGCGGACCTGATCGGACCCGACAGTCTCCCCTATGGAGCAGTGGATGATCCTGTCCGCCAAATCCCATCTGGCAGATCGGATAAAAATGGACAGGCAGTCCGTTTTCATTCGATCTCCCCATAGAGGAGAGCGGGACAGATCCGTCTTTGCAGAGTGAGCGGAGACAGATCTGTCATCGGTCTGCTCAGCGGAGATCAACGGATCGATCCCCTGCTGAGCAAGCAGAGTCCGTCAAACGGATCCACCCAGTGTTAAAGGACCAATAGATAGATAGATAGATAGATAGATTTGGTTAGGCTCGGTTTCCATATATGCGAATTGGATGCGTTTTTAACCGCATCTAATTCGCATAACATGTGAGTGTGACCGTCTTTCAATGGAGCAGATTCACACATGTGCGGGGTCAGAGGCGAAACTAGAACCTTCAGGGCCCCGGGGCAAGAAATTATGAAGGACCCCCCTGATCCCTGGCCAGGGCCCTTCCCTCTTCTGATCCTGGGGCCCTTTACTCCCATCGCGGGTCCCTTTATTACGGTACCACAGCGGGGCCCTTTCACAAGTTCTGCAGCAGCCCCCCTTTCTGCCATCTTCAGGCCTCCCCATTGTGGTGAAATGCCAGGGCCCTGTAACAATAGCAACCGTTGCAATCCCGATAGTTCCCTCACTGGTGTCAGTAGTTTTTAATTTTGATTTTGATTTTATTATTTTTTTTACTATTTCGTTTTATTTCTTTTACAATTTTATTTTTACATTTTTTTAGGAGCTCTGTTGTGGGGCTTTGATGAGAAATCAGGGGTCTAAACAAACCTCAGCTCTCAATTTCCATCTGTGTAGCCTCAGCTGCACAGAATGAATGGACAGGAATAGCTGTGCACTGAGCCTCCCATTCATTCAGAAATGGAAGTATAGTAAAAACAATTTACTATGCTTCAGTTATGAATGAACCAATTGGTACCAATCACTGACTCTGTCCATTCAGAAAAGGAAGGAGCCGGTAAATGACAAATTTACCGACCCGTTCCCATCTCTCCATCATGACAAATCTTCTACAGCAGCTGGCAGGAGAGAGGAGGGGGGAAGACAGCAGCTCTGTGGGGGGGGACCCGGGAAGCACACAGGGACCCTGGGAACAGCAGGAGTCAAGTAAACTGGATAGAGGAAAATGGAGGAGATTGGGTCCTCTAAATGCCACCCCCGTCATCCCTCCTATTCAGGTGTACAAGGGAGGCACACGGGCCCCCTGGACCATGGGGCCCGTGTGCAATTGCAACCCCAGCGACCCCTATCATTACGCCTCTGTGCGGGGCGGTTGTGGTGCGGTTTTGAAAAAGGGTCCTGTGTGTGTTCTTTTGGGTCCGATTCAGTTGCGAATTCAGGGAAAAATTTGCACCAGAACCGGTGAACAGAAATGCACCGGACTCCGGACTGCAAACCGCAGCCGCATGTATGAGAACCCAGCCTAAAGGTGTGAATGCAGTATAATACTCTCTGCAGGGCAGTCCCCCCTCCTGCCTCTTCTATGACGCGGTCCTGACAGGTGTCTGTATACCTGAGCTCTCACTTTTCACTTAATAACTACTTAAGGACATTATTGGATGTGTTACTGTATATAAACAGGTACTTCCCACAATACAAATATGTCTTTCTGTTTATAAAACAAGACTATAAGTACTGAGCGCATGCACGGACAGCCTGGAACATGCTGCACACATGAGGATATTCAGCAAGGCAATGCCTGCAAATCTACATCCACCAATCAAATTTTAAGATCAAACCCAGCAAGTGTGTGAGGCTCCGTTCACATCTAGGCGTTTTTGGGCGATTTTCTGCTCTAAGCCTCAACTCTAAAAACGTCCAGCAAGACAAATCCCATTCATTTCAATGGCCCCTGTTCCCATCTGAGCCTTCTGTCGCCTTAAGCAAAATGCCCATCGCTCAAAAAAGTACATGAGCTTCTTTTTTGGCAGGTTACAGGCGTTTTACTGCTTTTCACTGGTGACTTGTCAACTTCAAAACGCCTGTACAAAAACGCCAGAAAAACGCCTGTAAAATAGCAACGCCTAGATGTGAACGGAGCCTGAATGATTATAGAGAAGGTCAACAAAATCTGGTAATAGACGGCTTCTGTCCCAAGGAAACCTATATTTCCGACCTCCTCACTCTGTTGAAACTCCATCCTCTTAGGCTGCAATCACACCTGAGTGTTGCGTTTTTTTAGTGTTTTTTCAAGCGTTTGTATGAGCGTTTTTGAGCGTTTCTGTACATCGTTTTTAACACTTTCAGATCCGCGCTATAGCCAAAGTACGGCTTCAGCGCGGATCTGAATTTCCGAGTGGACGTCCAGCCCTTGTGGGTGCTCCTGGCGCGCACTCACAGGTGGCGCCACTCGCGCGTGGCCGCTGCACACTGCGTGGGCGTGCCCGCGGGTTGGGCAGACTCGATGTCTGCCCACCATCCCCTGTCAGAGCTATAGAACGGGGAACCGCCAAGTAAACACGGCGGTTCTCCGTTCTGTGACAGGGGACATAACAAATCTACTGATCCCTGTCACTGGGATCACTTAGATCTGTTCTGTCCCGGCCAGCCCTGCCCCCCCCCCCCCACAGTTAGAACACACCCAGGGAACACACTTAACCCCTTCACTGCCCCCTGCAGGTTAACCCCTTCACTGCCAATGACATTTATACAGTATCAGTGGACATTTACATTTCTGATCGCTGTATAAATGTCATTGGTCCCAAAAATGTGTCAAAAATGTCCAACATGTCCGCCCCAATATCACAGCCCCGATAAAAATCGCAGATCGCCGCCATTACTAGTAAAAAACAAATAAATAATAAAAACGCCATAAATCAATTCCCATTGTTTGTAGACGCAATAACTTTTACGCAAACTAATCAATAAACGCAGTTTGCGTTTTTTTTTACCAAAAATATGTAGAAGAATATCGGCCAAACCTGATGAATAATTTTTTTTTTTTTTTGGATTTGTATTTTAGCCAACAGTAAAAAATATTGTTTTTTTTTTAAATCGTCGCTATTTGTTTGTTTATAGCGGCGATCAGAAATGACGCAGAGTTGATCAAATACCACCAAAAGAAAGCTCTATTTGTGCGAAAAAAATGATATAAACTTTGTTTGGGTACAACGTCGCACAACCACGCAATTCTCATTCAAAATGTGACAGCGCCGAAAGCCAAAAATTGGCTTGGTCAGGATGGGGGTTTAAGTGCCCAGTAAGCAAGAGGTTAAAGTGTTTTTGAGCATTGGTATTCTTTGATTAGCCAATAGTGAAAAATATCATCTGTTTCATCATTTGTTGCTTTGTTTCTCAGCTTTTTCGTCTGCTTTTATTTTTTTATTTATTTATTTACTTTTTTTGTAAGGGGTTAGGGGTAAACGTTTAGGGTTAGGGGTTAATTTATTTATTATTTATTTATTTTGTTAGGTTAGGGGTTAACATGGCTGTAAAGGCAGGTTTTATCTTAATGCATTTTATGCATTAAGATAAAAAGCCTTCTGTGTGCAGCAGCCCCCTTAGCCCCCTAATACTTACCTGAGCCCCCTCTCGATCCAGCAATGTTGTACGAGAGACTCAGCTGCCTGGGACTCTCCCTCCAGATTTGCTGAGACAGCAGCAAAGCACCGTTGCTGTCAATCAAAGTCAGTGAGACAATGAGGAGAGAGGGGCGGAGCCGGGCCACGGCTCCATGTCTGAATGGACACAGGGAGCTATGGCTCGGCTCGAGTGACCCCATAGCAAGCTGCTTGCTGTGGGGGCACTCAACAGGAGGGAGGAGCCAGGAGCACCGAAGAGGGACCCGAGTAGAAGGGCACAGGGCAGGTAAGTATAACATGTTTGTTATTTTTAAGGTTAAAGTGGAGTTCCGCCCTATTAAAATCAGCAGCTACAAAAATTGTAGTTGCTAACTTTTAATAATTGGACACCTGCTCTTGGCTGAGAGTGCACTGAGCATGCGCGAGCCATACTGCGCGCTGTGAATGGCCGGCGTATCTTTTGTACAATATGAATGGACGGGACACGGGAAGATGAGCCCAG
>BLSH010340673.1:71943-83724 GCA_018402905.1 Glandirana rugosa | reverse complement strand
ACCAACCTAGTATTGCTGTTTTCAATTATTTTTACTGTTTTCAACTATTGCTGTTGTCAACTATAGTTTACAACTATTATCTTACACCCACCCATTCCATGTATAAGCATCTGTTCATGTAAAAAGTATTTGGTTAACCATTTGTATTCAGTGCTAGCCAGCGGCCCATCCGCTCTATTCGGGACTTTGCTATATCCATTACCAGCCTAACTCATGCCTACATAGGGTTAAATCACTCATGAGTAGGCGTGGCTCCAGACTACACTCCCCCCATTTCTTGCCCATAAATTCTCCCAGTTCAATCATGGCAATCACACTCCTGCTGTGCACTGGATGAGAGACCAACAGACTGCCGGAACAATCGGATCAGAACGAACGCATCTTCCACCAGTGGCGTGAAGGAGGAGACGCCGGGAGCCACCGACGCTTCCTTCCCACACCACCACCACCAGGCAGCCCCATCCCAGGAGTTCATCCCTCAGGACTTCCACATAGCCAGCAGTGCCTCACTACTGCAACGCTTCCCTGAACACTACCATTGTGAGTAGTTTTTATTTTTTTTAATAAACGCTGTTTTTACTAAACTATTGCACTTAGAGGCGCACTTTTTCTTCTCTTCCTGTTTACCATAGAAGCTCGGTTACTTCTCAAAGGTGCAGCCAAAACAGTGCCACAGAGACTGTTACAAGCAACGGTTCTTATTGCTACCAATTACTATCACCCTCTGGGTGGACACTGCACTCTCCGGTCTCAGTCACTCAGGCTGAGCCCACCCACGACCTCAGGATTGCGCTGCAAATACATTGTTTTATGGCTCACTGCTCTGGACTGCCAAAAAACCCTCTGATTGAAGGACCCCCTGGCTTCCGTCGGGGACCAAGACCCCTGCGCCAGTTTGTCCCCCTAGTGCGCTCCCCAGCCAAAGTGACTGGCATCTGTAGTCAGAATCTTTAGTTTGCATAGTGGCCCAATCCAGTCCTTTGCTCAGGTTGTGTTGTGATTGCCACCACCAGAGGGATCTCTTGATCCTTGAGGGAAGGAACACTTGGGTATCTAGGGTCTCCCTGCTCCCATTCCAAAGCCTTAGGAGAAAAGCCTGTAATGGGCACTGGTGGAATCTTGCACAGGGTACTGCGGGAAAACATGTCATTAGGCCTACCTGTGAAATCTGTCAGACAGATTGTCAGCAAGGCTGCAGTCTATTAGTCCAACCTCAATATCTTTTCTTTTGGTAGAAAGATTTTTTGTTCTACCGAAGCGCTCTCGTATCCCAGACACAACACCCTCTGGGCAGGGACCAGGCAAGATTTTTCTAGGTTGACTAGCCACCCCAGGGACCTGAGAAAGTTCTGAACGTCCCTTAGATCTACCAATAACTAGTGGAACAAATTCGCTATTACCAGGAGATCATCCAAGTATGGACTGATGGTTACTGCCTTCAACCTTAGCGGTGCCAAGGCTTCCGCTAGGACCTTTGTAAAAATTCTTGCCACTGAATCCAGACCGAAAGGAAGAGCCCAGCACTGAAAATGGCACACCCTTGCCCCCATCCTGACTGCAAACCTGAGATTTTTGCAATGCTGGATGTATAGGCACATGGAGATATGCATCTCGGAGGTCCAGCATGGCCATGTAGCAATCCCGAAACACTATGTTGCTTACAGAAAAGATGGACTCCATCCTGAAGTGTTTGTATCTTAAGGACTGGTTTAAGGGCCACAGGTTCAGAATTAGGCAGAACTTGCCTGAGGGCTTTCTTACCACAAAGATATGCGAGTAAAATCCCTGACCCTGCTTGTCTCTGGGGACCCGAAGTAGCACTTTTTGGTCTAAGATCTCCTACCAGGAGACTCAAAGTCTCCGCTTTCTCCTGATTTTTGGACGGTCTTGTTACAAGCAATCTTGTAAGGGGAACCGACTCGAAGTCCAATCTGTAACCATTCTGGATCAAATCCCCACCAAAGCCCATTGTGGGAGAAACTTCCCCAGCCTTCCTCCCACTGGGAGACAGGAGTCCATGACTCTTTGCGGGCTTTTGAGGAGGATTGAAGAGTATTCCTCCTCTACCTCTGCCCCGTCCAGTGCTTCTTTGGAGCACTTTCGCGGCCTTGCGTCGCCTGCTGCCTTGGACCACAAAAGGGTCTCCGGTTAACAGACTTCCTTCTGGTTTTCATAAAGGCCTTTTTATCGGCCATGCATTCCAGAACATCCTCCAGACCTGCACCGAACAGATGGTCTCCCGAGAAGGGAATGCTGCAAAGGCGCAGCTTGGATGCCGAGTCTCCTATCTAGGTCTTCAGCCAGAGTGCTCACCTGGCTGAATTGACTAGGGCAACTGATCTGGCAGCCAGTTTCACTGATTCTGCCAAAGCATCCACTAGATAACCTACTGCCTTGAACAGTAGCGGAAAGGACTTCAAAATCTGCTGCCTAGACGTTCCAGCCGATAGGCGTGTCTGGAGTTGTGTAAGCCAACGGTCTACATTCCTGGCTACACAGGTTGCCGCTAGAGCTGGTTTAAGACTTAATGAGGTAGATTACCACGCTCTGCGTAACAGGAAATCTCTCTTGTCCATCTGATCCTTTAGGGTTTCCATATCGTCAAATGCAAGGTCTGACTTTTTGGAAACCTTAGAGGGGTGCGTCCAGTTCAGGAACCTTAATCCATGGTTTGGACGCATCCTCAAAACAATCTTTTCAGACCTCCTGAAAAAAAAAATGCTTCCTTTCTGGATCCTGCCATTCTAACTTAATTGCATTCTCCAGGGACTTGTGGACTGGAAACACTCTTGACTTTTTTGTCCGTGATCCCTCATACATCAGATCATGTTTGGACAATAGTACCTTTTCCTCTTCTATTTCAAGAGTGTCATAAATTGCTTTTAGCAAATCATTTACATCCTCTGACAATTTGTATCTCGAGCCCCTTGAGGGTTCTGTGTCCCCTCATTCCTCTTCTGAGCCTAAATCAGCTTCTGAAGAGCCCTGGGATCTCAGATCCTCCTCAGGACTATCCTCCTCCCCCCTGGTGGGGATAGGCCTGACAGGGACCTGCATCTTTTCAATTAATCCCCTAAAGGACTTGAAGGTTGAGGATAACTCATCCTTCACTCTACACAGTTTTGTGACAAGCTGTAGTAAATCCGTCTCTTACTAAGCCATCTACACAGCTGCGGCACAACGGTTTTTCCCATGCAGAGCTTAACCTGGCCGCACATTTTCTCTTGGGACCTGCTGCCTCCACCTTATCCTGAGCTTTAACCTACATAAAGTGAGGAGACAAAGGCATAAAAACATCAGGGCTGACCCAGTACAGCCACACCTCTGTGTGGGTACAACATACAAGGGAAAAGTGCTACTGAAGCCCAGACTAGTCTATCTAGCCCATAGCTCAGAATAAAACCTCCCATAGTAACAGCAATAAGGACCTGGTCCCCTGCTTACCTGAGAGGAGCTGGTGCCTGCAGCCATTGGTTCCTGAGCACATGCTGGAGCCTCCATGCCGCTTGTCCTTGTGTTTACTTGCAGCCTTGCTGTGTGACACTGACCCACCAGCAGCCCCACATCCGCCATCTGCGACATTTAAATGAGGCTAGCCACACCTCATTGGCGCCTGAGGATGACGTCACTTGGCCGGCACAAGTTGCCAATGCAACTTCCGGTCACCAGCGGTCACCGGAAAGCCTCCTCACCACAAGGCGCACCTGAGCCGGCTCCCCAGACCCGATGGAAGGAGCAGCTGGTGGTTTGCCATCACAGTCCTGCCTCTCCCCGAGGCTTGAAGCCAGCTGAGTCACAGCCCCTCTCCCTTCCCCAGGGAGGGATCGTACGGGCAAATAAGGTACTGTGTAATCCGGGACCCCTCTGGTCAACCTTTGAGACTTGGGGCTTCCTTAAGGCTTCTGATGTGCGAGCTATCCTTCCGGAGGAAACACAAATACTGGAGGTATGGGGCCTGGAGGACTCCCATTTAAAATTGGGGATGTGTTTCCTGACCGGAGGGGAGGAGCCCAAGGTCTCAGAGGCTGTACTGGAAGACGACTTGAGAAAGTTAATTAAAATTATTCATAAAACCATTCAGGCTTAAAAAGGTTAAATTAAAAGTGGGTATACTCATGCAGAGCTCTCAGCTATGTTACCAGTGGTATCCCTGCCGTGCCAGACACCCTACCGAGTCTGCCAGGTATGTTGTAGGACAGTACACTTGCTTGCCGTGCGGGTGTGCAGAGGTCAGGAGGGGGTTGAGAGCGCCGTGCTGCCAAATTGCTCCTGTGACCAAGGGGTAGAAGAAGAAAATGGATTGGAGCCGCTGGTAGACGAGTACGATGGCTGCTTCTCCCCGTGAGAGGGAAGCTCCTCTCCTCGCCGCAACAGGCCTGGTCCCGCTGTGCCGTCAGTGAGGCATCGTGTCGGCTTGTGGAGGGGTATGCACCGTGGTCAGCTCCAACCTGCACTGGCTTCAGGGCTGTCTGGGTGAAGAATCCTGTCAGTGACATGTTTCGTGCCTTGGCACTTTGCCAAGTCCTGTGAAGGGAATGGGATAATTTATAGCGATTGATCAAAAATTAGTTAACCCTTTTGTGCTGGGGGCATCGGAAGTCAGCATATAGGACATAGTGACCACCCGGTGACACGCAGGGGCTATGAGCGATTCCAAGCAAGCAGTCTAAACTATATGCAATTGTCGGTATAGCGATCGATTGGTTAGCCCTTTGTGCTAGCGACTCCAGAAGACTGCGTACTAAACAGTCACCACAGGGTGGCATGCAGGGGCTGAATGGTGTATACAGGAAATACGTCAACCATAAGATAGCTTAGATAACCCTGGTGCTGAACAAGAGTCGGACTGTTCAATATGTGTTTTTTGTAGTACACAGACTATGTTGCATCACTGATTCCTATAACAAATTAACGATTGTGACTGTACATGTGACTCTGCTCTGTTTACAACCACTCTGATTCTTCAATAAAAGCTTAATGATAAAAAAAAAAAATCTAAGGAATTGAGAATGCCAATCAGCAGTGTTAAACTAATCAAGTGGAAAATGAGGGGTTCTGTCGAAATCAAACCACGGTCAGGTAGACCAACTAAAATTTCAGCCACAACTGCCAGGATTATTGTTCAGGATGCAAAGAAAACCCACAAATAACTTCAGGTGAAGTACAGGACTCTGAAAACATGTGGTGTGGCTGTTTCAAGATGCACAATAAGGCGGCACTTGAAGATGGGCTGCATGGTCGAGTCGCCAGAAAAAAGCCATTACTACGCAAATGCCACAAAGTATCCCGCTTACAATATGCCAAACAGCGCAGAGACCAGCCTCAAACCTTGCACAAAGTCATTTGGAGTGATGAGACCAAAACGGAGGCGAACTGACCATTACAACAGGAATTGCCACGAGGGCCCGGAGCCACTAGGGGGCCCCATCAGGGTTGCCAGCCTCAAAACCAGGGACAGTATGTAAAAATCTTTTTTTACAACTGTCCCTGAAATGTCCCTTACCAACATTTTGATGTAAAAATTCAGATTATAGCAGCTCCGCCTCTCCACTGCCTCAGCCAATGAGAAGATGCTGTATACGCCCCCTTCTCCAGCATGGCTTATTTGACACATGAGCAGGAAATGCCGAGTGCTGGAGAACAGGAGAGGGAGCAGGGGACACAGCCTGCATTGTGGGACG
Organism: Glandirana rugosa; assembly: GCA_018402905.1. Taxonomy (NCBI): domain Eukaryota; kingdom Metazoa; phylum Chordata; class Amphibia; order Anura; family Ranidae; genus Glandirana; species Glandirana rugosa. Next base: position 78,043 of record BLSH010340673.1, on the reverse strand, counting down.
GACTGCTGCCTGATAAAAGGCAAGCTGGCTGGGCTAAACTAAATGTATTGTTGTCCATGCTTACCCTGGTGAGCGGGGGGAGGGGAGAGACTGTTCCCTCTAGCAGGACTCCTCTCCTACATTACCACCTCCTATATATGAGCTGCTGGGGCACTAAAAGTCCCATCATGCCAGCAGATGGAGGCAGCAGTGTGTTCAATCAGGCTGATTTTTGAATGAAAAGTGCTGGTGTTTGTCTATTGCATGTATATGTATGTTTAATGTGCGTGTATATACTGTATGTATACTGTGCATGTGTCTGTATATGCGCGTCTGTATGTACTGTGTATATGTGTATGTATATACAGACGCATGCTAAACATACACACAGGGTATACATTCGCATATACACAGACGCACGCATAGTATACATACACTGTATGTGTATGTATACTGTGCATCGGTATATACAGTGTGCATATGTGTATGTATACTGTGCTTCTGTAAATATGCGTATGTATACCGCATGTCTATACTGTGCGTGCATCTATTTACACGTCTGTGTATGCATGCATTGTATACCGTGCATCTGTATATATGTATACTGTGTGTATGTATATACGGTGCGTGCAACTGTATATGTGTATGTATACTGTGCGTCTGTATATACTGTCTGTACACAGTGGTGTCGCTATGGGGGTGCGGGCCGCACCAGGGTGACACAGGGGCCGCCGTTACACACTTACTTGCATAGATGTAAGAGCGCCGCAAGTGCCCAGTGAGCTCCTGCATCCAGCCAGCACGAGTGTCACTCGCTTACATGTCAGGTGGAGTTCTCTGCCCGACAGGAGCTTACTAGTTCCGGGCATGGAGTGACCTCACGATTGCTAGGCGGGGAGCGTGCTATTGAACAGCAGTAAGTAGCATGTAGCTACAGCAGCCAGAACCCATGTGCACTGCAAGTGAACAGTGTTGTGTCTCCTTGTCTTAAAGTGGGTAAAGTGGTTAATGCTTTGGGCGGTTATCTACATTGTAACAATTTGTAATATGCAGCATGGGGGGGTTAATGTACTCTGATGCATTTGTGATCATTGGCAATTAACCCTCTTGTGCTGCATTAATGACAGTGGCACCATCAGTGTTAATTAACCCCTTTATGCTGCAACATGAAGGATTTATAAACACTGACACTAATGCAGCACAAAGGGGTTAATTGCCAATGGTCACTAATGCATCAGTGATTGATTATCCCCCTCCATGCTGCATATTACAAATCGCATTGTATATTAACCCCCCCCCCCAAGAATTAAAGTGGCTGTAAAACAAAGTTTTTTTTTTTTGTTTTTTTTTACCTTCATGCAATCTCTGTATGAAGGTAAAAAACCTGTGTATTGCTGACCCCACAGCACCCAATCTCAATCCAGCGCTGTGCACAGCAGAAGTAACTCTCCCGGGCCTCTCCTCATTGGCTGAGACAGCACCAGGATCCATTGGCTTCTACTGCTGTCAATCACAGTCAGTGAGGAGGGAGGGGCGGGGCCAAGCCATAGCTCTGCGTCTTACGGACGCATAGATAGCAGTTCAGGAGCGAGCACTAGTCAGGGGGAAGAAGCCAGAAGCGCCAGCGGGGGACCCGAGTAGAGGAAGATCAGGGCTGCTCTGTACAAAAATCATTACACAGAGCAGGTAACTTACATCAAAACCAGTAGTTGTCATTTGTAATTTTGGCCCGGGTGACCAAGTAGGAAGCAATATCCAACCAACCGCTATGGTGTCACCCCTATCTGACAGCACACAGATCTGCACTGGCCAAATCATTTACAGGGGTCGGTTTTGGGTGCGCCGCTTGACTGTGCACTGCCAGCCCAATACTAGCAGGCACTGGGCAGGCTAGACGGGGGGGGGGGGGGAGATGTATACTGTGCGTAGAACAGTGCGCGCGCACGAGCATATGTCTGCATGTCACAGAGCTTGGTGCCCTTCCGAATGGGTATGCCCACATTCATGTTGCATCAAAAAGATGGTCGCTGCATGGCGGCCATCTGTAACCCTGGGGGCCCCACAATCTCCTATTCACAAAGGGGCCCCATGAGTTCTCAGTTCGCCCCGGGCCAAAATTGAGCTTTTTGGCCACAACCATAAATGTTACGTTTGGAGAGGAGTTAAGGCCTGTTTAATGCAGAGGTGGATCACTGAGGTTTTGGGGATGTGAGCTACAAAAGGCACAGGAAATTTGGTCAAAATTGATGGCAAGATGAATGCAGTTCATGTTATGCATGCATGTCATCAAAAAATACTGGACGAACATTTGCATTCATCAGCCAGGAAGCTGCGCATGGGACGTACTTGGACATTCCAACATGACAATGATCCAAAACACAAGGCCAAGTCAACCTGTCACTGGCTACAGCAGAATTAAGTGAAGGTTCTGGAGTGGCCATCTTAGTCTCCTGGCCTCAATATCATTGAGCCACTCTGGGGAGATCTCAAAACGTGCAGTTCATGCAAGACAGCCCAAGAATTTCCAGGAACTGGAGGTTTTGCCAAGAGGAATGGGCAGCTTTACCATCTGAGATAAAGAGCCTCATCTACAAATACCACAGACGACTTCAAGCTGTCCTTGATGTTAAAGGGGGCAATACACGGTATTAAGCACTGTGGTATGTAAACTTTTGATCAGGGTAATTTGGGTAATTTTCTGTTATTATGATTTAAAAAGGGTAAACACCGTTGATTAATAAATGGCTTCAGCCAAACACTGAGTGAAAACGGTTTTTGTGTTCTCAATCATATGCTCTGAAAATGGGCAAGAAATCAAATTCTGCCAGGGTATGTAAACTTGTGAGCACAACTGTATTTTGTAATATTTATATCTATATCATGCCTACAGCTCTTCTCTCCCCTCGCTTCCCGGCCTCACTGGCTTTGCTGAAGCAGGAGCCTTTGGCTATTAAAGCCAGTGACAAGGATCAGGTCAGAGTCCCGCTCTCTGTCAAAAGATGCAAACTGCAAGATGACTCAGGAGCAAGCCCACATGAGTGCCCCTATAGAAAGCGGCTTTCAATGGGGGCATGCAGCAGAGGGGAGGAACCAGGAGCACTGGCAGGGGACCCGAGAAGAGGAGGTTCAGGCCAACAGCAAGTAAGTGTACTCTTTGTTTGAGCATACTTGAGTAGGTACATTTACAACAACTTTAACAATGCTTTAAATGCAACAGGGCAGAAAGATTTAAACCTATGAAATATATTGAAACAAAACAGGATCAAAACCAAAACCCAAAAAATACCTAAAGATCCTTCACACCACGCTGTGGAAATCTTCTCTGTATAGCAGCCGCTATAAATGATACATTGTAGCAAACCAGATATTACTTAACTAATTAGCAGTGCTTAATAGTACTTCATAAGATATAGTCCGGTCCATAAATATTGGGACATCGACGCAATTCTAATCTTTTTGGCTCTATACACCACCACAATGGATTTGAAATGAAACAAACAAGATGTGCTTTAACTGCAGACTTTCAGCTTTAATTTGAGGGTATTTACATCCAAATCAGGTGAACAGTGTAGGAATTACAACAGTTTGCATATGTGCCTCCCACTTTTTAAGGGACCAAAAGTAATGGGACAATTGGCTGCTCAGCTGTTCCATGGCCAGGTGTGCGTTATTCCCTCATTATCCCATTTACAAGGAGCAGATAAAATGTCCAGAGTTCATTTCAAATGTTCTATTTGCATTTGGAATCTGTTGCTGTAAACTCTCAATAGGAGATCCAAAGAGCTGTCACTATCAGTGAAGCCAGCCATCATTAGGCTGAAAAAAACAAAACAAACCCATCAGAGAGATAGCAAAAACATTAGGTGTGGCCAAATCAACTGCTTGGAACATCCTTAAAAAAAAAAAAAAAAAAAAAAAAAAGAACGCACCGGTGAGCTCAGCAACACCAAAAGACCCCGAAGACCACTGTGGTGGATGACCGAAGAATTCTTTCCCTGGTGAAGAATACACCCTTCACAACAGTTGGCCAGATCAAGAACACTCTCCAGGAGGTAGGTGTATGTGTGTCAAAGTCATCAAGAGAAGACTTCACCAGAGTGAATACAGAGGGTTCACCACAAGATGTAAACCATTGGGGAGCCTCAAAAACAGGAAGGCCAGATTAGAGTTTGCCAAACATCTAAAAAAGCCTTCACAGTTCTGGAACATCCTATGACAGATTAGACCAAGATCAACTTGTACCAGAGTGATGGGAAGAGGAGAGTATGGAGATGGAAAGGAACTGCTCATGATCCAAAGCATACCACCTCATCAGTGAAGCATGGTGGTGGTAGTGTCATGGTGTGGGCATGTATGGCTGCCAATGGAACTAGTTCTCTTGTATTTATTGATGACGTGACTGCTGACAAAAGCAGCAGGATGAATTCTGAAGTGTTTCCGGCAATATTATCTGCTCATATTCAGCCAAATGCTTCAGAACTCATTGGACGGCGCTTCACAGTGCAGATGGACAATGACCCGAAGCATACTGCGAAAGCAACCAAAGAGTTTAAGGGAAAGAAGTGGAATGTTATGCAATGGCCAAGTCAACCACCTGACCTGAATCCGATTGAGCGTGCATTTCACTTGCTGAAGACAAAACTGAAGGGAAAATGCCCCAAGAACAAGCAGGAACTGAAGACAGTTGCAGTAGAGGCCTGGCAGAGCATCACCAGGGATGAAACCCAGCGTCTAGTGATGTCTATGCATTCCAGACTTCAGGCTGTAATTGACTGCAAAGGATTTGAAACCATTTAAAAGTGAATGTTTGATTTATGATTGTTAATCTGTCCCATTACTTTTGGTCCCTTAAAAAGTGGGAGGCACATATACAAACTGTTGTAATTCCTACACCGTTCACCTGATTAAATTAAAGCTGAAAGTCTGCAGTTAAAGCACATCTTGTTTGTTTCATTTCAAATCCATTGTGGAGGTGTATAGAGCCAAAAGGATTAGAATTGTGTTGATGTCCCAATATTTATGGACCTGACTGTACTGTCCACCCAGTGAAATAGGATGGCTTGATGAAGAATCACAGAAATTAACAGTCCATTTAAGTATCGCTTAAATTCATGAATCTTCTGTCACTGCACGAGTTAAATTCCACCACACCTCATGAGTACAACAGGACATACACCTCTCCCCACACAGATGTTACCTCACCAGCTGGAGTTGCCTTACATTACACTCTCATGTTCGGCAAAACCACGATTTGTCTCTTAACCCAAAAGAACAGGGGATGATCAACTTGCCTCCCGACCCTCAGACACATAGGGAAGAGAAAAAGTAGTGCCGGACATCGTGTGATATTGTTTAAAATCAAACACTTAAACAAAAAAAAAAAAACAAAAAAAACACAGATCACAGGTAGAAGTCCAATAGGACGAAACTAGTCTGATGCAGACTGCACGGCATGCAAATTCATACTTTAATCACTTTTTTACATCGGGAGGATATGAGCTGGTGGTTGTGAAAGGGCAGATGGAGAGACGAATCCCCGCAGGACACCCGCGGCTGAAATGTGTAAAGGCTGCTAATAATTACCGCATATCCATCCCTGATGTCTAAGTGCAATACTGGAAAGGGGAGACGACCAAGGGCGTGTATATAAGTCCTTGGCTTTCAGTGGTGATATGTGAATGGTGCCCAGATGTTTTTTTCAGCTAGCGATTCTGAAAATGATAAAAGTGGTCTTAGCGGCGGATTCGCCGCAAGATCACTTAGCGGCGGGAGAGGTGCCCCCCCCCCCTCCCGCCGCTTTCTGGTCATCTCCGCCGCTTACCGGACCCGCTGGCAGCGGCTAAGTGTATAGTGGTGACTTTCGGTTCCTGAATATATGTGCGGGAACCAGCAGAGGGGAAAGGTCATAACGTGAATCTGTAGTCCCTACCTATACGCCATTAATAATCGTCGGAAATGTGTAAAGTCGGCGCCCACAGGACGCCCCTAAGCAGAGAGGTAGACGGGAAAGTGTTGGTGGTCGAGTATAGGAGGGCTACATTTTTTCACTAATTTCATACTTAAACGTACGGCACGTCAGACGTAGTCTGATCAAAGCAGGATAACCTGAAGATGGACACTA
>BLSH010340673.1:52462-65425 GCA_018402905.1 Glandirana rugosa | reverse complement strand
GATGTTTGGGTACGTCAGACGACCGCGCAATGGTCAGTTACAGTGACGCGGTACCAAATCGCAAAAAGTGCTCTGGTCCTAAAGTGGGAAATCCTTCCAGGGCTTTAGTGGTTAAAGGAGTGACTGGGCATGCTCTGAAACATGTCCCTCCCACTCTGACATCACCTCTGGCTGCCTGGATTCCATGCTGGTACTGACAGCACGGTTCCATCTTGGATCAGAGACAGTGCTTCCCACTGCTGGTCAGCTGGAACTTCCACCTGCAGCTGTCTTTACTCCCAGGAGGCATCCCGCTAGACCAGGGATATGCAATTAGCGGACCCCCAGATGTTGCAGTACTACAAGTCCCATGAGGCATAGCAAGACTGACAGCCACAAGCATGACAGCTTGAGGCAGAGGCATGATGGGACTTGTAGTTTTGCAACAGCTGGAGGTCTGCCAATTTCTTATCCCTGCGCTAAACGTTATGGATTCATTGATATGCCTGTTTATCACTAATATCTTATGTTTTTAACCCTTCCTTATCATTTAAGTGTTTTATTACTGCTCTTAGAAGCGCCATCTGATTTGTTTTTCCTTTAGTGTGAGCTTCCCTCTTCTGAAGTGCTGTTGTGGTGCATTAACCCTTTCGCAGCCGTTTCTGGCACACGATTAAAAAAAAATAAGCCTGATTACACAAAACCCCCAAACATATTTTGTGAAAGCAGACACCCTGGAGAATAAAATAGTCGTAGTTCCAGTTTGTCACATATTACCACAAAAAACACACCGTGAACTGTAGGGCAAATAAACGCAATAAATGGCCCAAATTTTTGGTAAAATATAAAAGTTGAGGTTGCGCCAGATAACCAACATGCCAAACCTTAAATTTTTGTGCGCCCCGTGAAATGGCAGCAAACTTCAGTACCTTACATTTTTTATAGGCAACGCTTCAGAAGCCCCCTATAGGTATCAGTTTAGTTGAGGTCTTGTGTTAGTATTGCTCTCTGGCATATGCGGCGATAAGTTACATGTGTAACAATCAATGTTTTCACACCGACGTATGCGTTTAAGTTCATGCTTGTGTATATGGGGGGGCCTACATTTTTTGGGGGAGCATTTTATGTAGTTGGGTGTAAGTTCCCTATTTGATGTTTATGCGACAGGTTCTCTTTATTGAGACATGCAGGGTCTAAGACCCTGCATGTATCCCCTGTACTGCACCGAAGGTTTTGCAATGCAGATCGCATTGCAAAACATTTCTGGGCAAAGAGAGCTGGGGACACAGAGAACGTGACCCGAAAAGGACATCTGAGACGTCGTTTTCTGGGTCAATGCAAGAAGGGGAGGAGAGCTGAGCCGCCGCCCGAAATGGACATCATGGGCCCGCCGATGGGCAAGCTCAGCCTGGTAAGCATGGCAGAGGCACCATTACCGAGGGTCCATGAGTGATCAGGCGGCAGCGGTGGCGTCTGACAGGAGGCTGTCAGTTACACAATTCCGGTGACTGCAGGGACTAGATTGTAATACCCTCCCCTCCCTTTAGGTCTGTATGGCGTATGGACCTGGCGGTGAAAGGGTTGACCACATTTAAAGAGCCAGTCATGTACTGTTAAAGTCTCCTTGTTATCCAGAGAGCCCTATTCTCCACCCAAAGGAGTTGTGCAGTCAAGACAAGATAACCAGGGAGTGAATTAAGCTGGATAAACATACAATTTGTTAAATTTCTTTAGATTTACCTTCAACTATGTAGTGCAAAGGCCTGCCTGATTGCATACAATTTAAAAGTGTTCAGGTTTGACCTCATATTACAGTTGTGCTCATAAGCTTACATACCCTGGCAGAATTTATGATTTCTTGGCCATTTTTCAGAGAATATGAATAACACTTTCACTCATGGTTAGTGTTTGGGTGAAGCCATTAATCATCAACGGTTTACTCTTTAAATCATAATAACTACCCAAATGACCCTGATCAAAAGTTTACATGACAGGTTTCAGTCGTTTGTGGTATTTGTGGATGAGGCTCTTAATCTTCTCAGATAGTAAAGCTACCCATTACTCTTGGCAAAAAGCCTCCAGTTCCTGGGAATTCTTGGGCTGTCTTGCATGAACAGCACATTTGAGATCTCCCCAGTGGCTCAATGATATTGAGGTCAAGAGACCAAGATGGCCACTCCAGAAAATTCACTTTATTCTGCTGTAGCCAATGACAGGTCGACTTGGCCTTGTGTTTTGGATCACAGTCATGTTGGAATGTCCAAGTACATCCCATGCGCAACTTCCTGGCTGATGAATGCAAAAGTTCCTCAAGTACTTTGATAACGTACTGCATTCATCTTTTGAACAAATTCCCCATGCCTTTGTAGCTCACACATCCCCCAAAACATCAGCAATCCACCTCAGTGTTCCACAGGCCTTGTTGACTCCTCTCCCAATGTAGTGTTTATGGTTAAGGGCAAAAAAGCTCAATTTTGTTCTCATCACTCCAAATGACTGTGCCAGGTTTGAGGCTTGTCTTTGTGCTATTTGGTGCCTTGTAAGCAGAATACTTTGTGGCATTTGCATAGTAAAGGCTTTCTTCTGGTGACTCGACCATACAGCCCATATTTCGTCAAGTGCCTCCTTATTTTGCATCTTAAAAACAGCTACACCACGTTTTCAGAGAGTCCTTTATTTCACCTGAAGTTATTTGTGGGTTTTTCTTTGCATCCCAAACTATTTTCCTGGCAGTTGTGGCTAAACCATTAGTTGGTCTACCCGACCGTGGCTTTCTTAAACAGAAGCCCTCATTTTAAACTTCTTGATTAGAGTTTGAACACTGCTAATTGGCATTCTCAATTCCTTGGATCTCTTTATATCCCTTTCCCGGTTTATATAGTTCAACTAACTTATCCTGCATATCCTTTGACAATTCTTTTGCTTTCCGTATGACTCAGAATCCAGAAACGACAGTGCAGCACTGGATGTAAGATGAAAGGGTCTGTCAGGAGTCCAGGTACTCTGGCCTTTTATATATACACATACTAATTACAAGCAAAGATCACAGGTGAGGATGGTTACCTTTAATAGTCATTCAAACCTCTTTGTGTCAACTTGTGTTCATGTTATCAGGCCAAAATCACCAGGGTATGTAAACTTTTGATCAGGGTCATTTGGGTAGTTTCTATTGTCATTATGATTTAGAAAGAGTAAACAGTTGATTAATACATGGCTTCAGCCAAACTAACCTTGAGTGAAAGAAAACAATTACCTGATAACTCACTTTTCAGGAATCTTCCAGAACGGCTTACAGAGAGAGGCTCCTCCCACCTAACAGGAAACACATGATCCACATAAAAAAAGACTGCTCACCAGTAGTACCTCAGTATTAAATAACCGAAGGCTCTGATATACATACAGTATTACTCTATTGGTAAACAATCAACTTAAATTACAGTTATACCCCCATAACCATATTTCAGACAAGTTGATCATTAAGGGGGGGGAATTGGAGCCATCCTGTAAGATTCCCGAAAAGTGAGTTATCAGGTAATAACTCTGTTTTTCCAAGTCATCTTCCAGGACGGCTTACAGAGAGGATAACATAGAACTACATGATTAGGGTGGGACCACAGCTTTAAGCAACCTCCTCCCAACCATCTGTTCCTGGTTAGAGAACAGACCCGGTCGGAAAGGTTTCACAAAGGTTTGGAAGCTGGACCTGGTTACTGACTTGCAGATCTGGGGATGAGACTTGATGACGCTGTCAGCCCAAGAAATGGCCCATGCGCTGTTGGAAAGAGCTTTGATGTTTTCTAGAGAAAACAGTGATGCCTGGTAAGCTTCAATCACTGCATATTTTAATCACCTTGTGATAGTAATATTTTGACATCCTCTTGCTTTTATATGGGCTCCAGAACCGAACAAGCAAACTAGAGGATCGCCAATCTATAGATCTTACTACACAATCTTCATTCAAGAGATGCCTATGGACATTTAGACAATAGGCCCTTGCAGTTATCCAGCGAGAGTTCTGCCACAATGCTATACATACTCAAAATGCATATGCCCACACCTATGACCCTTCTCCCCTCTAAAAGCTGGTACGATAGCGGTTGAGTGTTTGGAAAGGAACTGGGTAAAAAAGAACCTGACAATTTTATAAATGACAGGCGCTCTGCCCAGCGTTGGAAGTCTGACTTCATATGGCACATTGTGATACTGGTGGCAAGTTATGCAGATCACCACTTCAGACTTCAGAGCCTGTACCGTTAACAGAATATTTACTTTGACCTGCTATAGCTGTTCTGTTAGGAAGGCTGTGAAAAAAGATGCACTTGTGCAATATTCCCTCCAAAAAAGATTTGGGGAAACCAGCTGCCGTGATCAATCCATATTAATCAGGTCAGCAATTGAAGAAATGGTGCTTGACCCAAAAGGGAGTGCTCCACTAGAGCCTCAGTGCTCATTAGAATAGCTGCTTCTCCTCCAGCGGAGGAGGAATCTTTGTGAGAACCAAGACACCTTGTCATTTCTCTGCAATGCTTTCTAGGAAACTTCCCAGAGCAGGGGCGCCAAACCGGCGGCCCTCCAGCCGCTGCGGGACCACAAGTCCCACCATGCCTCCGCCTGTGGGAGTCATACTTTTAACTGTCAGCCCTGCAATGCCTCATGGGACCCGCAGCCCTGCAACAGCCGGAGGGCCACCAGCCCGACACCTGCGTCCCAGAGTGCTGCAGCACTGGAGCGGATATCCAAGCAGGAGATAATCTGTACGTGCAGGCTGTGCATCTGTCCCTTAGGCGGTTCCCCTTTTGCTCCTTTCCTTTGTCCTACAGGGAGAGGACACAAGGTGGCATAAGCCTTTTACAAGGAGAGGCGAGGGTGCAGACGATCATACCATGACCAGCACTCAGCTGCCTAGGGAGACCCAAATGAAGCCCCACCACTGGTAGGAAAAAGGGATACTCAAACAGCCAGACTCCACAGACCCCCCCTGCTGGTCTGTGGATTGTACAGAGAGTGAACCCAAAACCTCTGGTGTACCCTACACCAGGGAGTAAGAAAGGAGAAACCCAGTTCTAGCTTCTTTCTTACCTTGGGGTCAGAGTCTGCAGGTGTCTCAGACCTGCCTTCTGCTTACAGTCTCCACTGGAGACTATACCAGAACAGGACAAAATGGCTATGTTCGTATGGCATGTTTTTAGAAATTGCATGAAGATAGCCTTGCTGTGTATGAACCTTAATGCATTAGGACAATGTAAAGGTCCGGTAAAAGCCTAATTCATACAGCCATCTATACCAATGAAAGCTAAACTTCCAGCTCAGTTACTACTAGTGCGACTCGCCATGCGACCCCGAACATAAAGTTGCATGACAAGTCACAGCCCATAGATTTCAAATGGCAATTGTTTCAACCTATGTGATTCAAGGCTACAGCAACCAAAGAAAGGGTCCTTTAACCATAGAGATGCGATCTCTGATGCAACCCAAATCCAGAGACTGAAGATAGATCAAAAGCCGCACTCCAAATCACGCAACCTTTGGGTCGCAACATTGGAAATGTAGCCTCAGAGATAATATATTAGATCGCATATGAGGCATGAACCACAATGTTACCATAAGAATAAAACACAAGCATAAGCTCCAATGTTGAGTATTAAAATGCATAGAGTTATAACATACTTGGAGAAGTATAAGGACAGAGAAAGTATTTATCTAATAACCCACACACAGCCATTTATATGTAACTAATGACAATGCCACAATTGTTAGAATCATAAGTCATAGTTATAGCCCAGTCTCTGGCTCCAATCCATTACATATTTATATGGTGGAACTCAGGGAGCTACGGGTGACAGAAGTCTAGGCACACACACTGGAGTGCACAGCAGATACTGTTACCCTATAGTAGGTACAGCTTCAGCTTGCAGACATAACCAAATACCTTATTTGGAACAGAGCAAAACTGAGTCTTAACTGTATATTTAACAATGTAAAGTAACAGAGATTGCTGCATCCTTAACTTACTTTATATAGTGCACACTAAGGTGGGAGACAGATAAAACCACCCAGCTCATAACATATCCAAATCTAGGATAAATGAAAGCTTCTGGCACCTTTGAATAAGCCTTGAAGTGTGCAACTAAAAGCTATCAGAAGGCCAACACCTGCAGGCATTAAACTAGCAATCATTTAAACTTGGGTGTGTCCATGCAAGTCTTGCATGGAGGTTACACCCAGGAGTCTGCCAACTGAATCATGCAGGATTCCACATCTAAATTTTTATTTCAGGCTAGGAATGGGTTATTGCCTAAGGGCCAAGTCACACCACACGCAGTGTGCGGTTTTTTTTTTTTTTTTATAAACCGCATGGAAAATAGGTTAGATGGTTCTCAATGGCCTAGTTCACACCACTGCAGTCAGTTCCAGTGCGTTCCAGCGCCAGAAAAAAAAAATAGAACATGCTGCGTTTTTTCTGCACTTAGCTACACTGTCCTGATTTTTAGTAGGGGGAAAAAGCTGCACTGGACTGCATCAAAAACCCATGCGGAAAAGCATCCGGAACGCATCCGGACTGCCTTTCTGAACCGGCCCTAAATCCAAAAAGTCCTACTTACCCCCATAGCAGACCCTGAAAACAGGGTGTAATTGATGGAGTAAGTAGACCCCAGAGCCCTGCTCAAGTGTGACCTAAGTGTAGGAAGGGTTTAATAGGTTGCAGCTTCTGCTGATCTCTGGGTTAGCCAGCCCCAGCTCTGCAGTTTATAGGTGTTTAGCCCTCTGCCTCCAAATGACCACACAATGGTGGATAAGAACACAAAGCACATTTACTCTGTGTTTGTGGGAGGCATGCAAACACCCACAGCAACCAATACCCAAAGGGGAGGACTCCTAAGGGTAACCACCCTGTGGCTATTTGCCACAAATTATAGAAAGTGTCATGGCGGGACCAGAGTACATGGTGTAGCTTTTTTGTAGCATTAGCATATCCAGGACGTGAACCAGCAACCTTTCGGGTGCTAGGTGGTTTTGTTAGCCACTAAGCTATTGAGCAGTGAGCACATATTTGCAGACCAGATAAAGTCTGCTGTAATACTCCTGGGATGGCACCAGGGAATACTAACACAACCACCTTATAGCTGTCCCTTCAGGGGTATCTGCAGCTTGCATTCTGTTTTGGCTTACCGACATAGTTTACCAGCATCAATAAACATGTGCCACTCCCCCCAACTGGGAGTAGTCAGGATTTCTGGATGCCTCTGCTCCAGCCATATAGTATTCCCTCCAAAAAGATTTGGGGAAGCCAGCAGCCTTGATCCATCCGTATTAATCAGGAGCTCAGCCAGCAAATGAAAACCGAGACACTTTGTCATTTACTCTGCAATGCTCTCTAGGAAACTTTCTTAGTGTTGCAGCACTGGAGCTGGTATCCAGGCAGGAGATAATCTGTACATCTGTCCCTTAGGCGGTTCCCCATTTTGCTCCCTTCCTTTGTCCTACCAGGAGAGGACACAGGGTGGTTGTGAGCCTTTTACAGGGAGAGACGAGGGTGCAAACGATCATACCATGACCAGCACTCCGCCACCTAGGGCGACCCAAATGAAGCCCCACCACTGGTAGGGAAGAGAGGGATACACAAACAGCCAGACTCCCCAGACCCGGTCTGCTGGTCTGTGGATTGTACAGAGAATCATCCCAAATCCTCTGGTGCCCCCTACACCAGTGAGTAAGAAAGGACAAACTTGTCTTAGCCTCTTTCTTACCTTAGGGTCAGAGTCTGCAGGTGTCCCAGACCTGCTTCCTGCTTACAGTCTCCACCGGAGATTTTACCAGCACAGGACAGAATGGCTTCAACCATCTTCTCTGTAGCCCTGAAAGGTCAAGTAGTGCGGATCCTGGTCTGGAGCTGTGGATCGGACGCCTCTTCTTGGGACAGTGCATGGAGCTTGCAGCCCCAGCCACTAGGTCAGTGTTTGCTACCAATAACATGGCCGCCCTGCAAGCATCAGGACACCACTAGACCGCACTGTCCCCCGGAAGACTGAGTCAAAATCGCACACTACCAGTGTACCTGAACTACAGGCACCGCTGTTGATCGGACTCCCTTGGAGAGAGGGGGGTCTCCTGGAGTAAAAGTTCAAGGCTCCTTTTCCAGGGCAGCCTGAACAAGCCCATGCACCCCCAGGTTCACTGCCCCTGTTCTGGGATGCTGTAGCCGGGAGGCCCCTGCCACCTGGCACGAAGGCCATAAAAATAACAAACTTCTTTAGAGTTCTTGTCAGGCCGGAGGAAACACATACTGAGGTACTACTGGTGAGCAGTCTTTTTATAATGTGGATCATGTGTTTCCTGTTAGGTGGGAGGAGCCTCTCTCTCCAAGCCGTCCTGGAAGAGGACTTTGGAAAAAGTGTGTTTCATCATTCATATTCTCTGAAAAAGGGCCAAGAAATCAAATTCTGCCAGGGTATATAAACTTATGAGCACAACTCCATATGGTTTTGGTAAATCCAAAGGAAAGTTTTACAAAGAAAAATAAATTGTACAGTGTGTAGCCAGCTTTAGCTTTGTAGCGTCATTGGTTAGGAAGGGGAGTATTTTGGAGATGATGCGGAGTTTGAGGCAGCAAGTGATTGTATGTGGGGCCAAAAGAGTTCAGAGCCCAGGATAACACCTAGCACCTTGGCATGCAGGGATGGGTTAATGGTTGCCCCACTGATCTTGACAGAGAAGTCAGGGGAAGGAGCATGTGGGGGAGAATTATGAACGGTTTTGGATAGGTTGACTGAGGAAGTGGTGTGACATCCAGAATGATATGTCTGGTCAGTAAATTAGTGATGTGTGAGGAGACGGATGTGAGCCGAGTAGAGAGATTTGGGTGTCAGCGTTGAAATATTGAAAGCCATGGGAGGCGATCAGGGGATTTTTTTTTTTTTCAAATGCTGTGGTTTACTACCGCTTTAAGTCGGGTAACAAATATTACACCTGATGTCTCACCCCTCGGGTGAAGTTTTGGGAAACTTTACATCATGCAGTGAAATTTTATAAAAAAGAAAAACCAGAGAATATAAATACACACCTTATCGCACAAAAGTGAGTACACCCCTCACATTTATGTAAATTTATAATATCTTTTCATGTGACAACACTGAAGAAATGACACTTTGCTACAATGTAAAGTAGTGAGTGTACAGCTTGTATAACGGTGTAAATTTCCTGTCTCCTCAAAATAACTCCACAGCCATTAATGTTTAAACAAACAAAACAAGTAAATATCGGCGCCAGGCAAAATAAACAGGTAAGCTGCTGAACACTAAGGATAAATCCCAGCCTCAATTCAAATAAACAGTAAAAAGTGCAGCGCTATCACTGATGAAACATTGATATAAGCAACATGAGCTATATGTGTCAAATCCCATAAAGGATCCAAACTGATGAGAAAACTGATGAAAAAACCACATGAACCATATATCAAGGTCCCATAAATTTAGATCAAAAATATTAGATCCAAATGCAGCAAAAAAGTCAGAAAATTCCAGAAGCAGGGAAAAGCGATACAAGTATAAGGCGGCTTTTCAGTGTGCATAGACTGACTTCCAGGTGTTCACACAGTGCAGATGATCTCCACCACCAAGGTTTGTCAAGCCCCTCACCTTATCTATCTGACCCTCTGCGGATCAGATCAGCCTCTAACCACCTCCAACAGGAAACCGCTGTGATGATGAACTTTTCAGCTGCGCTCCCTCTTGTTGCTCTCCGATCTCCCTCTCCAATAATCAGCATATGTAAAAAATAGTGCAAAGACTAGTGCTCTCTGTCTCAAATCATTTAATACGAAGAAGTAAAATACACTCACATTAAAAAGCACTTTCGTGGCAAGTGCTGGCCATATCCACATAATACCATATGGAGCCGCTGGGATACTTTCAGATACCCACGAACGGTCTGACTGCGAGCTGCTGGTGACGTCCGAATGTGACTCCTCCCCTCATACGCGTTACGTCTTGCCAGGTGGGCGTAGACTTCCTCAGCAAGGGGTAGCTAAGGTGAGGGGCTTGACAAACCTTGGTGGTGGAGATCATCTGCACTGTGTGAACACCTGGAAGTCAGTCAGTCTATGCACACTGAAAAGCCGCCTTATACTTGTATCGCTTTTCCCTGCTTCTGGAATTTTCTTACTTTTTTTCTGCATTTGGATCTAATATTTTTGATCTAAATTTATGGGACCTTGATATATGGTTCATGTGGTTTTTTCATCTGTTTTCTCATCAGTTTGGATCATCATTTATGGGACTTCATTTGACACATATAGCTCATGTTGCTTATATGAATGTTTCGTCAGTGATAGCGCTGCACTTTTTACTGTTTATTAATGTTTAAACCACTGGCAACAAGAGTACACCCCTAAGTGAAAATGTCCAAATTGGGCTTAACCATTTTCCCTCCAGGGTGTCCATGTAACTCATTAGTGTTACAAGGTCTCTGGAGTAAGTGGGGAGCAGGTGTGTTAAATTTGGTGTTAGGCCTCATGTACACTGCTGCTGGCAAACAGATGTTTAGGAGCAGTTGGGTGTTTTTTTCAGCTGCCCCTGAACTCTCCTCTGTTTTATCTTATCAGTACAGGGTTGTTTATAGCCATTTCTAGGCAGTTGAGTTGAGGCTTTTTTGGAAAACAAAATTGCGTTCAGACGGAAGTTCAGAGGCATTTGAAACGCCAAATGTCTAACAGCCTGTAAAATGCACCTAAATGCCTAGCTTGCGTTTAGCAGCATTTGGTTTAGAGGCATTTGTCAAAAATAAAACTGCTTCTAGATGCGAATAAGGCAAAACAATGCTATACGCGGCATCTAAAACGCAGCTAAATGATCGTTTTAAGCATGGGTTTCTAGCTGTCAAATCGTTCGGGGAGGTTGAAAA
The DNA here is from genome assembly GCA_018402905.1 of Glandirana rugosa. Classification (NCBI taxonomy): domain Eukaryota; kingdom Metazoa; phylum Chordata; class Amphibia; order Anura; family Ranidae; genus Glandirana; species Glandirana rugosa. Next base: position 54,547 of record BLSH010340673.1, on the reverse strand, counting down.
AGCGTCCTGTGTACATTAAGCCTCATCGCTCATACTGATCACTGAATGTGTCATTTCCCCAGTGTTGTCACATAAGATCGTTACAAAACTGAGGAGTTATACACAGATAAAAACAAACCTGATATATACATACCTGACCCAAAACCGGTATAGTTCTCCCTTAAGCACTCAACAATGTGCAATTATGCACAGCAAACTTAAAGTACAACTATAGGCAATATACACATTTTAGTAAGTTCTCAATAACAAAGTTAAACATGGTAATAAACATAACTGACATGATTTTCCTACCATATAGCTGCAATTGTGGTCTCTAATCCCCTATTCATTCCTTTGCTGTATAGTGTTAGTTATGGCGGGAGGAGTTAAGCAGAGTTTGCATGTCATTTCCTGTCACTGAGCTAGCTTCTGCATCTCCCATAAGAAACTACATTTCCCAGAGTCCTCCTGCCTTCTATCATTGCTCTATTTTACATGACACACACCCATCTGCCAATCAATAGCTGAGTGTGCTACGTAAAACAGCGCAAGTCAGTACAGGTTAGTTTTCACACAGATTTCGTAATTGGTTAACAGAATAGATTAGCTAAGATCAGCCTGTATAGACAGAGCAGTAGGCGGGGCTTAATGGGCAGATGGTGGGTGGAGCCTCAGGACTTCTGTGAAGAATGCAATGCCTGAACTTTACATGGACTACAAGAGCACCTCCCCCAGTGATGCAAGGATGGCTCTTCAGAGAGACTGCATGCAAAAGGAGACAACAGGCAATTAGAAAAACAGGAAGTAATGTCTCTTGAGTAAAGGAAGTGCACATGATAGCTGTCATCTGCAGGGGACAACGTAGACCTCCCAAAATCCTTACTGCTTTTTGCAAAACATCCAGTGAGATCTTTGACTGTATAGGTAAACATTGGGTTTTTTCCATTTCGACCTTAGTTCTTTAAGGTAAACTCACTTGTTACTGTGCTATCCTCCAGTGATAATGGTCCAGGATTCTGCCGCTTTGTTACCTACAATGCTATGTCTAAGCCACTGGACTCCCAAAGATGATGGCTACAACTTTTTGTTAATGTTACGGTTGATGGCAGCAAGGGTTGATATACCCTGCTAAACAGCATGATCGGTAAAAACATATACACACACACACACACAAACATACACAACATACTGGAGTAGACCATCTCCCCAATCAATTCCAGGAATATAACTGCTCTAACATTTGCAGGCTATATAGTGGGGTCTTGCCAACTTAACAGTCATGCTTAGGCATTTTAAATTCCAATTGTTGATGTGTCCTATTTGAAGACATTTTCCATATTGAAATGGAGAATTTCCCCAATGAGTGCATGAAGTAGAACACAATTAAAAAAGGGATAGAACAAAATGCTCAAAGTAAAACCACCAATAATTCCAAAACTTCTACACTAAAAATCAAAACTTGAGTAGCTGCTTTGAACAAACCTTTACACAGGATTCTTTTTGCCATGGTGGCAGCTCGGTGGGAACTGTATTTCAAGATAGCAAGATTTTTCAACTCCATGTTAGTGCTAGCGAAGAGACACACTTTCTCTAGGTCAACAGTCATTTCATTCAGAACACTGATAAGGTAGACTTTGTCCAGGGCACATGGCAGGCCATCTAGCTCCAGATGACATTTCTCAATGCTTTTGCAGACTCCAATCTTGCAGCCAGGTATAATCTCATATCCATGAAACATGGATACAGCTAGCTCTGCATGGTGCACGGTGGTATATCGGGCAAAACCAAACCCTCTATTAAGTCCACTAAAAGTCATCATAAGACGAAATTCATACAATGTTCCTGCAGTCTGAAAAAGTGGAACGATTTTATCCTCATAGATTTCTTGAGGGAGATTACCGATAAATACTTCCGTCCCAAATGGAGGAGCTTCTCCAACCCAGCCTGCAAATATAAAATGTGGTAATATGAAAATGTTAAAGGAGATTACCAGATGCATTTTTTGACCAAACTACCATTTTTTACTAATTGCAAAATAAAGCATAAAAAAGGAAAATTAACAAATTAACCAATTAAAGCAACTGTTTCGGGGGATCGACATAGGTA
>BLSH010340673.1:0-10565 GCA_018402905.1 Glandirana rugosa | reverse complement strand
GAAGGTAGGAACTAGCAGGATTAGCCAGGTATTACAGATTATACAGGAGTCCAAATGACCGCACAAGCGCCGTGCTGTAGAATGCTCAAATGAATAAACAGCATCTCCTCTGGTAGTGGGAGATGAGTTATCAAAAAATGGAACATGGATATAGGTATACAATATATATATATATATATATATATATATATATATATATATATATATATATATATATATATATATATATATATAGTGGGGGGCAGCTCCACTCAGATAGAAATCTGCTTAGAAATGAAATGACAGGTAGTGCCTCCCCACAATGTGCATAATGATCAACACCAAATTAATGCGTAAATAAAGTAAATATGAATGGGACATGAAGATAAATCTAAATCCAAACACAATATCAGTCCATAAAGTGAATAAATCAAGTCTTAAAGTGCTGGTGCTCAAAAATATAAATAGCAATCAAATAGATCAATCAATATAGTCTTGAAAGTGTCCTGTGCTTGAAGGTGCTCAATAAAGTGCTCCAATCTCATTCCAAGTGGAACGTGGAAAAAGTGCCAGAGCCCCCTTTGTGTCCCCACTCACCGGAAAACGTGGACCTACTGCTTTTCAGTCAGAGGTCATACAAACTTAACATCGGTGAGGAAAAAACTGGAATGGGTCAGCAGGACAACCGGACACCCGAAATGAAACTCAATTTTCACACAGAGGTATCTAGATGACTCGAATGAACAGAAACATCATTGTGTGTAGACTGAAACAGATGCCACCTTATTGCGCAAATAAAAGGTCTACTTACAAAATCGAGGATAAAATATGCCTTGTGTGCAATGAACTATCAGCAACGGCATGCGTTCCACAATCTCCTACCACTAGAGGCGGACATGACGTGGACGGCAGTGGCGGACCGGATATGACGTCAACACGTTTCACCCTGGTCCTAGGGCGTTATCACGGATCGTGATGACGCCCTATGACCAGGGTCAAACATGGTCCTGTTCATTCGAGTCATCTAGATACTTGTGTGAAGGTTGAGTTACATTTCGGGTGTCCGGTTGTCCTGTGCTGTATAACATGCGTAAGGTCTCATTTACACTGCTGCATGTAAACGGATGTTTAGAGGCATTTGTGCGTTTTTTCCAGCTGTCCCTGAACTCTCCTCTGTTATCTTATCAGTACATTTACAAAGGGTCCTTTAAAGCGGTTGTCTACCCATTAAAATAAAAGCCTTCAAGACAATAGCATAATGAGCTAGTATGCACCACATACTAGCTCATTATGAAATACTAACCTTGAAACAAAGATCCTACCGGGCTGCTCGGTCCCCTCTGAGGGAGCGGACATCTTCCCTCTGATCTTGCTTCTGGGTACGCGGCTCTGGCACTGTCACTGGCCGGAGCCGCGGGACCCATCTTTCCGGCAAGGCCCCATTGCCGGGACGTACACGGCGCATGCACCATAACGCCGCAGCATCTTAGAGAGGGAATATCTCCTAAACCACACAGGTTTAGGGGATATTCATTTTACCTACAGGTAAGCCTTATAGGCTTACCTGTAGGCAAAAGTACAAAAACTGGGTAGACAACTGCTTCAAGGTAGTTTCCAGGCAGTGGAGTTGAGGCTTTTTTTGGAACGCAAAAAATGGATTCAGACACCAGTTCAGAGGCATTTGAAACGCCAAACAGCTTGTAAACGCACCTAAATGCGGTAACGCGCGCCTAGGAGCATTTCGTTTACAGGCACTTCCATTAAAAAAAATATATATATTTTTTCAAAAACACTCAACGCGAACATGGCTAAACGCGGCATGCAAAATGGATGTTTTAGACATTGGTTTCTAGCTGTCACAATAAAAAAACTTTCAGGGGAGGTTGAAACCGCATCCCATGTAAATGGGGCCTAAGGGCCCAGGATTTTTTTTGGGGGTTAACGCTTTAACTGCTACATTGCCTGGTTAGGTTGGCCTGTTTAAAGGGATCTGAAAAAAAGGGATTTTATTAAAACTTACCGTAAAATCCTTTTCTCAGAGTTCACTGACCGACGCAGCTCTCAATTATGTGTGGGGTTTATGCTGGACTCACTAGGAGTTAACTAGGCAGGGAAAAGAAACAGCTGGCCCCTCCCATGGGGGGCCGTCCTCTTCCCACATAAACCCCCTCATAGCATAGCTCTTCAGTTCGTACACAAGCCGTACAAGAACAGAGCATAGAGGGGTGGGTGCTGCGTCTGTCAGTGAACTTGGAGAAAAGGATTTTACGGTAAGTTTTAATAAAATCCCTTTTTCTCCTATTGTTCACTGACAGACGCAGCTCTCCATTACGTGTGGGGATGTCCCCAAGCTGTGTCAAAAAGAGGGGTGGGTAAACGCTAACAGTACCCAACTGAACCTCTAAGGAGGCGCCAGACGCGCCTACATTGCCGCCTGCAAAATTTTGCGGCCAGAAGCAGCATCCGAAGATGCTAGCATATCAACTTAATACAACTTAGTGAAAGTGTGAACCGAGGCCCAAGTGGCCACCTTGCACACCTGCGACACCGAGACCTGGTGCCTGAAAACCCAGGAAGTGCTAACAGCCCGGGTAGAATGAGCCGTGACCGGAAAAGGGGGAACCTTGCCCCGAATAGAACACGCATGAGTCACGGTCTGTCGGATCCAACTAGAAATCGTAGCAGACGAGGCCGCCAACCCTTTGCGCGGGTCCTCTGACAGCACAAACAAGGCATCAGCTTTACGAAAAGAAGCTGTAGCAGCCAGATACACTCGTAAGGCCCTCACTACGTCCAAAGCATGCAACTCAAACTCCTTTGGGTGCGATGGACGAGGGCACAATGAAGGAAGAATATCTTCATTAATGTGAAAGGAAGAAACCATCTTCGGAAGAAATGGAGGGGGTCGCAAGACCGCCTTGTCCTTATGCAGGACCAGGTAGGGAGACTTGCATGATAGTGCTGCTAATTCAGACACCCGTCTGGCGGAAGTGATGGCAACTAAAAAAGGCCACCTTCTGCGACAGCAGTTGTAAAGAAAGCTCCCTGATATTCTCATAAGGCGGTTTCTGAAGTACAGAAAGCACCAATTCCGCTCCCACGGAGCCATCGAAACCTTCACCCGAGGTGCCACATTTCACACACCTTGTACAAAGGTACGTTCAACGAGTGCGAAGCCAAAGGTCCCTGAAAAGGAATCGCCAGAGCCAATATCTGGCCCTTGAGAGTACTCAAAGCCAGTTTTTTGTTCAGGCCCTGCTGCAAAAAAAGTCAGGACCCTGGACACTACATAAGAGCGAGGGTTAAGATCCTCCGCCTCGCCCCAAGCAATACAAGTCTTCCAGGTGCGGTGGTAAATCTTGCGAGTAGCCTCGCGAGCCTTCAACAATGTAGGGATCACAGAGTCAGCGACTCCCGTCTATTACCTGGGGCTCAATAGCCAAGCCATCAAAGCCAGCGAGGGTGCAGGATGGGCCCCTGAGACAGAAGGTCATCTCGCAGCGGAAAACGCCAAGGGGCGTCTGCCACCATTTGCACCACATCGGCGTACCAAGTGCGCCAAGGCCAATCTGGAGCCACCAGGATATATTGATATTCCCTCTGCCACTATCCTGCGTATCAACCGCGGAAGCAGTTTATCGGAGGGAAGGCGTACCGAAGGCGGTACCGGCCCAAGAGGGCTACCAGAGCGTAAGTGGCCACTGCCAACAGATCCTCCGTTCTGGACACAAAGGTCTTCACCTTGTGATTGAACCGAGACGCCGTGAGATCCACATCCGGCGTCCCCCATCCGCGGTAAATCTGATTGAACATCTCTGGGTGGAGAGACCACTCTCCATGGTCAAGCGTCTGATGACTGAGAAAGTCCGCCTGCCAGTTCTCCACACCTGGAAGGTAAACGGCAGAGATTGCCGGAACGTGATGTTCTGCCCAACGCAGTATCAGAGCTGCCTCCGCTGCTGGACTCCTTGTGCCGCCCTGATGGTTCACATACGCCACTGCTGTGGCATCGTCCGACTGAATTTGAATCGGACGACCCTGCATGCCAGAGAAAAAAAAAGCATAATCTGATTGCTCTCAGCTCCAGCACGTTGATGGGGAGGGCGAGCCTCCTGTGCCGAACAATGGTCCTGGGCAGACAGCTGTCCCGGGACCCGCCCCAGTCCAAAGGGCTGTCAACCGTGGGGATGATCACCCACGAAAGGGGCAGGAACGACCTCTCCTGATCAATGCCAAGTCCCGAAACCATCAGGTCAGAGACGCCCCGGTCTGGGAGCTCAGACAGATCAGAAGTTCCAAGGACCGAAGGGACCTGTCCCACCGAGCCAAAATTGCTTGTTGAAGGAGACGAGTGTGACTGGGCGTATGGTATCGCCTCGAAAGTCGAGACCAAGAGCCCCAGCCCCCACTCGTAACGAAGACCGTCTGTGCGACAGGAAAGTTTGCACGGCCGACTGCAGTGACCGCAACTTGGCTTGAGGAAGGAAAACCTTTGCCTGCTCTGAGTCCAGGAACAGGCCCAGATACTCCAAGCGACAGGATAGAGACACCGTCGTCTCCTGCAGGTTGAGCAACCAGCCAAAGTCCTACAGCGAGGTCATTGTGATCCTCACATTCTCATCCCAAGCAAAGGCAGACTCCGCTCACAGGAGTAGGTCGTCTAGGTAGGCTACTACCACAATGCCTCTGTCGCAGCAACGTCAATATCGGAGCTACCAGTTTCGTGAAAAAACTCAAGGGCTGAGACTAGACCGAAAGGGAGTGCCACGAATTGATAATGGAGGTCTCCCACTGCAAAGCGAAAGAAACGCTGATGCTGTGGGCAGATCGGTACATGGATGTACGCATCCCTGATGTCCAAAGATTCCCCCTGATGGAGGGCGGCTACAACCGAGTGGATAGATTTCATCCGGAATTTCCGCGCACTAACATACCGGTTCAGGGCCTTCAAGTCCAGTACTGGCCGGACCCCCGCCCCTTTTTTTTGGGGACCCAGAACAGATGTGAGTAAAAAAAACCTTGAAACCTCTCGCTGGAGGCACTGTCACAATCACCCCTTGGTTTGAGTGCTTGTACAGCCCCGAAGAGGGCCTCCCGGCGTGCCTGCGAGAGCCCCAAGTCGAAGGGAAGAACCTGACCCTGACTGGTGGCAGTGTCGAACTCAGAAAACATCCCCCACCCGAAGCCCGGCTGGAGGCAACTCATCAGGCTGAGGTTTGTTCTCCGCCTTTTTGGTTGCGCGCTGCAACTGCCGGTACCCGGCCCCTGCAGCGACCTACCGGGGCGGGTCCCTTACTGACCCGAGGTAGGGGACCCGTCTACGGCAAAACACACAGATCTGGGAGGAAGGGCACTTACCTCCTGTGAAATCCTTAATGATCTCACCCAGCCGGGGACCAAATAGATGTCCACTCTGAAAGGGAAGGTCCGCGAGACTTTTTTGAGGCATGGTCACCGGACCAAAAACGCAACCAGAGTACCCGTCAGAGGATACAGCAACACCGCTACCCTGGATCACAGTAAATCAACGGCCGCATCACCAAGGTACTTGAGACCTCGGAGCAAACTTCAGCCCTCTGCGGCATATCCAGCAGGCGGCCGCAGTCCAGATATTCTGGAGCTCCGCCATACGCTCAGACAGATATTGCGCCACCATGGCGTACGTCAGGGCTGGCCGCATAGCAGAGCCTGCCACCAGGAAGAGTGACTTTAACAGCGCCTCTGTCTTTTGTCAGCGGGGCCTTTGAAGGCAGGAACCCCTTGCAGAGGAATAGTCGTCTTATTAAGGCGAGCTATCGGCGGGACCCCAAGGCAACTCCCATTTTTTTTTTTTAAAAAGCTTTCCTCAAGGGATAGCGAGCAGCGAACCGTTTGGACCCATGTCCCTTGGAGTGTCGGAGGAAACCGGAGCACCGGGAGGAAAACCACGCATGCACAGGGAGGACACAGGCAGGTCATGGTTAGGATCTGAGCCAGCAAGCAGTATGCTGCCAGGCGCAAGTGCTACCCACTACACCACTGTGCTGCGCTAAAAAGAATGCTGCGGACGCTGCCATTTACAATAAATAAGGTGATCAGGGAAATTGATCATGTGGGTAAGCCTTGGGTGCTTTAAGGGGCCTGGAGGACCACACACATGCGCAGAAATCAGCGATTCGCCATCCTGGCTCAATCGTATCATAGTGCGATACCAATCGTAATGGCAGAAACGAATCGCTCTTTAACGCGCAGCTGCCGTCTCCTGATCCTCTTCTCCGTCCGAGGGACCTTCAGGATCAAAATCCTCCCTTGAAAAGCAAGGAGGGGGACGCTTCTTGGGGGGCCTGTTGGTGACATCCACCCTGGGGAGAATTCACTAAAGACCGCCACAGCTGATCCAGAAAAGCCCCTTGCGCAGATTGCGACGCCGATTGCTCCTAGCATGTTCAGCTCCCTTATTAACACATAGATGCATACTAAAAATTAAAGGCAGCCGCACACCACCGCCCCACAGTGCACCAGGGAACCCAGGAGGACTGCACCCACCACCACCAGCACCCACAGGAGATCCCAGCTATACTTGCTGTTTTCTGCCATAACCCTGAGGATCGTCAGAGCTGCACCGTCAGGAGCACACACCGTTCCAAAGTGAAAGTAAAAATGCTGTAGACACGTTTTTGCATAAGCAGGGATTCCAATATGGCCGCCGTTGAACACTAGAGGCCGAAAAACACCTGCAGGGAACGTGCAGTACTGCAAATGGCCACTCTGAGCGGTAGAGGGAAAGCCACATAGGCCCAATATGTCTGCGGCTGTGGCAAAATGGCGGCGGTACGCCGCAGAATGGCGTTCGATCAGCGCGAAAAACGACCGAACGGCGCTAGACGATCAGGTGCGGTGCGGGGGGGGGATGGGAGTGTGAAGGGGGTTAACAGGAGCTCCACGCGCCCCTACCAGCGGCTACCCAGAAAAACATTTTGCAACTCCTTGCAAACTAGGCATTTAGACTGAAGAGCTATTCCATGAGGGGGTTTATGTGGGAAGAGAGGACGGCTCCCATGGGAGGGGCCAGCTGTTTTTCCCTGCCTAGTTAACTCCTAGTGAGACAAGCATAAACCCCACACGTAATGGAGAGCTGCGTCTGTCAGTGAACGATAGGAGAAAAATGAATTTTTATTAAAAAACTTACCGTAAAATCCTTTTCTCCAAGTTCACTGACAGACGCAGCTCTTCATGACATGTGGGTTTATGCTTGTCCTACTAGGAGTTAAATATGCAGGGTAAGAGCAAGCTGGCCCCTCCCACGGGGGCCGTCCCCCCCTTCCCACATAAACCCTCCACCTAGCATAGCTCATCAGTTCGTAACAAGCCGTACAGAAACAGAGCGCAGAGGGGTGGGTGCTGCGTCTGTCAGTGAACTCGGAGAAAAGGATTTTACGGTAAGTTTTAATAAAATCCATTTTTCTCCTACGTTCACTGACAGACGCAGCTCTTCATGACATGTGGGGATGTCCCAGAGCTGTCAAAAAGAGGGGTGGGTAAATGATAACTGTACCCAACAGAACCTCTAAAAGGAGGCGCCAGACGAGCCTACACTGCCGCCTGTAAAATTTTGTGGCCAAAAGCAGCATCCGAAGATGCGAACACATTAATCTTATAAAACTTAGTGAAAGTGTGTACCGAGGCCCAAGTGGCCGCCTTGCACACCTGCGACACCGAGGCCTGGTGTCTGAAAGCCCAGGAAGTGCTAACAGCCCGGGTAGAATGAGCAGTGACTGGAAAAGGGGGAACCTTGCCCCGAACAGAATATGCATGGGTCACGGTCTGTCTAATCCAATGGGAGACAGTAGCCAACGAGGCCGCCAAACCCTTGCGCGGACCAGTCAGGACAAAGAATCAGACTTCCGAAAGGAAGCGGTTACATCCAGATACACTCGTAGGGCCCTTACTACGTCCAAGGCATGCAACTCAAATTCCTTAGGGTGCGATGGACGTGGGCACAATGAAGAAAAATATCTTCGTTAAAGTGGAAGGGAGAAACCACCTTCGGAAGGAAGGAAGGAAGGAGAGGGTCGCAAGACCGCCTTGTCAATGTGCAGGACTAGATAATGAGACTTGAACAGCGCCGCCAACTCAGACACCCACCTGGCGGATGTGATGGCCACCAAAAAGGCCACCTTCTGTGACAGCAGTTGTAAGGAAATCTCCCTGATCTTCTCATATGGTGGTCTCTGAAGCACAATAAGCACCAAATTCAAATCCCATGTAGCCATCAGAGACCTCACCCGAGGCGCCACATGTCGCACACCTTGTATAAAGGTACGAATCAACGAGTGCGAAGCCAAGGGTCTTTGAAAAAGAATCGGATTAATTGGAGGAATATTTCTCTATGACATTTTTAATAATCTTGAGGCATCATTTATATATCCAGGATGGGCTCAGATAAATAGGAAGTTTTTTCCATTTTTTGATCTGAGCACAAATACTTAGCAAACCGATTGATGAGCGGCTTAGACAGATAGGATTTTCCATCTTAAACTGAGCACATGCACTAAGCGAGACTATCGCTGGGTGGCTCAGACAGATAGGATTTTTTCAACCGTGTGTTTGAGTACACACACCAGGTGAGCCGAACGAGAGGCGGCTCCCTTGGTCACTATGGTATCTATTTAAACAGCTGAAGCGTGGTGACGTAATAGGCTCCACCCCGCCGAGGAAGGCACACTTGCCGTAACGCGTACGGGGGAAAGGACCGACCTGGACGTCACCGGCTGCCGCTGAGAGGAGCGAAGGAGTATAGGAGCGACACCCGGAAGGGCTCGCCTGCCTGTTATCGTTAGGATTGTCAGCTAGGAGACCCTGTGGGGATTTCTCCTGATTGCCTGATGTTCATCTATGCTGTGTGAGTAGACTGAATTTTAATAAAAGTATTTTTTTGCTAAGACAGTCTGCACTTAGTATATTTTCCTTCTTATATATTACTACTGACTGCCTGAGCTGTGATGAGCGACGCAGAATGGGGATACAGAAGTCTGAATATCTGGACGTGATATATTACCACAATTGCAAAACGCATCTGACCCTCTAGTAAAACTGGGGTCAAACTGGGAGGTGAGCACAGTGGATGTTGGTGGAGGATTTGTGTCACCGTTCGTATTAACTGTCTGAGCACCGGTGGAAGTTATCATTACTTCTTGTTTTCATTTGTGGACTTTATTTATTCAATGACTGCGCTGCTTCTTATTTGTTTTTAATGGTTATGAGAGGTTGATTACCGTGGATGTTCAGCGAGCAGTCGGTTATACATTTAAAACTTTTTACTAGCAGCGCTGATTGCACTATATTTTGAAAAAGAATCGCCAGAGCCGATATCTGGCCCTTGAAGGTACTCAAAGCCAGTTTTTTGTGCAGACCTTGCTGCAAAAAAGTCAGGACCCTGGACACCACGTAAAAGCGAAGGTTATGACCCTCCGCCTCGCAACAAGCTATGTAAGCCTTCCAGGTGCGGTGATCTATTTTTCGAGAAGTACACTTGCGAGCTTTAAGCAAGGTAGGGATCATGGAGTCAGCGACCCCCCGCCCTGTCCTTCAGCACCTGGGACTCAATAGCCAGGCCGTCAAAGCCAGCAAGGGTAAAGCAGGGTGCAAGATGGGCCCGAGACAGTAGATCGTCTCGCAGCGGGAGCCGCCAGGGGACGTCCGCCACCATTTGCACCACGTCGGCGTACCATGTGCGCCAAGGCCAATCTGGAGCCACCAGGATCATTGGAATTCCCTCGTAGCAACCGCGGTAGAAGTTTTATTGGAGGGAAGGCATAAAGACAACGGCCCCATGGAGCCACTAGAGCATCCATGGCCACTGCCAACGGATCCCTCGTCCTGGACACAAAGGTACTCACCTTGTGGTTGAACCGAGACGCCATGAGATCCACGTCCGGCGTCCATCTGTGGCAAATCTGGCTGAATACCTCTGGATGGAGAGACCACTCTTCCTGATCCAGGGTCTGGAGACTGAGAAAGTCCGCCTGCCAGTTTTCCGCGCCTGGATTGTAAACGGCGGAGATTGCCAGAACGTGGAGTTCTGCCCAACGCAGGATCAGAGCTGCTTCCGCCGCAGCTGCTGAACTCTTCGTTCCGCCCTGATGGTTCACATATGCCACTTCTGTGGCATAATCCGACTGAATCCGAATCGGACAATCTTGCAACCTCACTGTCCAGTAAGAGAGACATAACCTGATCGCTCTTAGTTCCAGCACATTGATCGGGAGGCGCGCTTCCTGCGCAGACCAACGGCCCTGGGCAGAGAGCTGCCCCAGGACCCCGCCCCAGCCTGAAAGGCTGGCATCCGTGGTGATGATCACCCACTGAAGGGCCAGGAATTCCCCTTAATGGAGGGCGGCCACAACTGAGCGAATTGATTCCATCCGGAATTTCCACGGTTTTGCATATCGCTTCAGGGCCTTCAGGTCCAGAACTGGCCTGACCCCCCCCCTCCATTTTTGGAGACCACAAACAGGTTTGAGTAGAAACCTCTCCACTTGAGGTACTGGCACGATCAACCCCTGGTCTGAGAGTGCCTGAACGGCCCCGAAGAGGGCCTCCCGATG
>BLSH010340655.1:195678-207253 GCA_018402905.1 Glandirana rugosa | reverse complement strand
CTATTTTCATTTCATTACAAAATATTCTCTCAGATCGCCTACTCCACCCCTCCTGACATCACCCCTCCAATAATTACCCTGAGTGGAATAGGCCGGTCTCGGTCCATTTGGAACCTAGGCTACTAACACAAAGCTATTATAGTCAGGTGGTCGCTCCGAGGTGGAGGACCTCGGCCTCCCCCGCACTATTGGGCACAGACATGCTCCCCCTGGGGTGCCCAGCGGAGCGGTTGGCCTCGGTCCACTACGAGGAGGCCACCTCTCATGTAACTATAAAATATACTACAATGGACTCATGAGACCTCAGTTCGTATGCAGACAGAACCTTCCTATTTTTTCTCTAGAGTGCTCAGGGTCGAACTCAAGACCTCCGTAGGTCTTCCATGACCTCCTTCTTCTCGATCCCCACTCTCCTTTCTTTCCTTTCTTCTGTTCTATTGTTTCTCTTGCTTTTTACCATACCAGTTTTGTTTGTGACATTTTGTGATTTATACTTTTGTCATTTGTGAATGCACAATGAGAAATGTGAATGTCCATTATTCCTTGTAAAACAATAAACATATTCAACCATAATTATAATAATATAATTTACAGAGCAATTCCAATACCTACCTATAATTTAATAGTTTATAACCATTATTATAGTTTTTTTTTAAAGTATTATTATTATTATTATTATTATTAATAATAATAATAATAATAATAACGATAATAATAGTTATAAACTATTAAATTATAGGTAGGTATTGGAATTTCCTTTCAAATTTGGCTGTTAGTGAACGTAATGAATTATTCACCATTATTTTAGTTTTATTTATTATCATTATTTATTAATAATAAATAATAATAATAAAAACTATAATAATAGTTATAAACTATTAAATTAGTTAGGTATTAGAATTTCCTTTCAAATCTGTCTGCCTGTTTTAATTTAATGAATACAAATTTTTCAGAATTCCCGAATTACCAATAATAACGAATACCGCATTAATACGAATGGAACGTACTGAATTTGAATTTCTACAAATTACCAAATTACCGATAATAACAAATGCCGCATCTATACGAATGGAACAAACCGTAATTGAATGTTTGCGAATACATGAATTACCGAAAATAACGAATACCGCATCTATACAAATGTAACGAACCAAATTCAAATTTTTCAGAATTCCTGAATTACAGATAATAATGAATACCGCATCTATACGCATCTAACCAAATTCTAATGTTTCTGAATTTACTGATTTATTCAAAATAACTCATTTTGATCATAACGAAGAATACAAAAAAACTGAAAAAATCCCCCTGAAGAAAACGAAGACGGAAAAAAAAAAAAAAAAAAAAAAGAAGAAAATGAAAACGGAAAAAAAGGAATTTTCCTGACGCCAACATGGCAGCATACTAGTGATAGAGGTCTGCCTCTTGACCACTCCCTCAGGACAAGTGAATAGCATAAAAAAGGCATAGTTAGGCACCCCCCCCCCCCATTCTTCTTTTTTTCCTCATACCTCCACGCACCAGTGAAGAGTAAGCAGTTCTATGTCCCTACCTCTGCCTCAGTGCAGTAGCCACCTGTTCAGGTCTCTCCCAATGCAAAGACCCAGTGCTTGGGCCGCTAAATTGTGCTAAAAAGCCTGCGTGCCCCTTCTGTGGGTCTTGATGGAGCCCTGCAGTGCTTCCTCTTTAGGAACGAAATCTGCCATTATGTAAGTGTGTGTGAGCTGAGGCTTGGGGAGGCAGTTAGTTCATTCATTTTCCTTTTTTGGTTCCTTGCACCATACAGGGCTGCCTATCCCTTTTATTCTGTTCTGTCTCATATGTGTTCTCCCTTACCTTGGTCTGTTTCTCTTTTGAGTGCCTCCCATGTCTCCATGGTTGTTAGTGTTCTGTTCCCCTCTTGTTTGCCCATGTGGGGGTCTAGACCATGCTGCCTGGGGCGTCCCAGGCCTCCCTATAGAAAAGGAATGGCCACCCAGTGCTGTTTTTCTTTTTTCACGGCACCCTTGATGACATCATCTCCCTGCGCCGGCCATCAGGAGTTCCGACCATCATCTTGCTTATGGGCAAAAGCTCACTGTTGCCAGCAATGAGGGATGCAGTCTTAGGGGAGCTCCCTCTGCTGATTTTTAACTGGTAGTACACCAAAAAAAATGTGTGTGTGTGTGTGTATGTGTATATGTATGCGTGTGTGTGTGTATGTATATATATATATATATATATATATATATATATGTATATGTATGTATATATGTGTGTATGTGTATATACAGTATCTCACAAAAGTGAGTACACCCCTAAGTGAAAATGTCTAAATTGGGCCCAAAGTGTCAATATTTTGTGTGGCCACCATTATTTTCCAGCACTGCCTTAACCCTCTTGGGCATGGAGTTCCCCAGAGCTTCACAGGTTGCCACTGGAGTCCTCTTCCACACCTCCATGACGACATCACGGAGCTGGTGGATGTTAGAGATCTTGTGCTGCTCCACCTTTTAAACATATCCCACAGATGTTCAATAGGGTTTAAGTCTGAAGACATGCTTGGCCAGTCCATCACCTTTACCCTCAGCTTCTTTAGCAAGGCAGTGGTCATCTTGGAGGTGTTGGGGTCATTATGATGTTGAAATACTGCCCTGCGGCCCAGTCTCTGAAGGGAGGGAATCATGCTCTGCTTCAGTATGTCGCAGTGCATGTTGGCATTCATATTTCCCTCAATGAACTGTAGTTCCCCAGTGCCAGCAGCACTCATGCAGCCCCAGACCATGATACTCCCACCACCATGCTTGACTGTAGGCAAGGCACACTTGACTTTGTACTCCTCACCTGGTTGCCACCACACATGCTTGCCACCATCTGAACCAAATAAGGTTATCTTGGTCTCATCAGACCACAGGGCAGGGTTCCAGTAATCCATGTCCTTAGTCTGCTTGTCTTCAGCAAACTGCTTATGGGCTTTCTTGTGCATCATCTTTAGAAGAGTCTTCCTTTTGGAACAATAGCCATGCAGACCAATTTGATGCAGTGTGCAGCGTATGGTCTGAGCACTGACAGGCTGACCCCCCACCCCTTCAACCTCTGCAGCAATGCTGGAAGCACTCATATGTCTATTTCCCAAAGACAACCTCTGGATAGGATGCTGAGCACGTTCACTCAACTTTTTTGATCGACCATGGCAAGGCCTGCTCTGAGTGGAAACTGTCCTGTTAAACCGCTCTATGGTCTTGGCCACTGTGCTGCAGCTCAGTTTCAGTGTCTTGGCAATCTTCTATCTTATAGTCTAGGCCATCTTTATGTAGAGCAACAATTCTTTTTTTCAGATCCTCAGAGAGTTCTTTGCCATGAGGTGCCATGTTGAACTTCCAGAGACCAGTATGAGAGAGTGAGAGCGATAACACCAAATTTAACACACCTGCTCCCCATTCACATAAGAGACCTTGTAACACTAATGAGTCACAGAAGGGAAAATGGCTAAATGGTCCCAATTTGGACATTTTCATTTAGGGGTGTACTCACTTTTGTTGCCAGTAGTTTAAACATTCATGGCTGCACGTTGAGTTATTTTGAGGGGACAGCAAATCTACACTGTTATACAAACTGCACACTCACTACTTTACATTGTAGCAAAGTGTCATTTCTTCAGTGTTGTCTCATGAAAAGATATAATAAAATATTTACAAAAATGTGAGGGGTGTACTCACTTTTGTGAGATTCTGTATATATGTATACTGCATTAATTTGTTTCTTTTACGCAAAAAAAAGGAGAGAAATGTATGTATATATAGTCATTTATTTCTTTTGGTTAAAAAAAAAAAACAAATAACTTTTTTATTTTTTGTTTGTTATGAAGGTATATATTTTTCCTCCTCTCTTTCATGTCAAAAGACATTCTCTCTCTAGTGCTATTTGCCTTTCTAGCTAGCCAGCTATCAGCTGGCCGTCCTATCTATGCTCAAGCCATGAGTCAGTTACTGCTTATGCAAAAAGACCCTCAAATTCAAAAGTACAGGACCACCGTGTTGGTAAGTTTGCAGGAAAAGAGTGCCTCCTTATGCTGATTGCTATGATTATGTTCAGCCCCGCATGCTCATGATCTCAAAAATCAAGAGCCAGGCAAAGTCGGACGGTCATAAGAGTGTAAACATAGATGCTGCACCCACTCAAGGGAAAAGGTTCCAAAGAAGACGTCTTATCGCCTCTTCCCCAGAGCAACGCCAATGCCCCAGCAAGAATCCTGCAGGGCCTGTGGCACAGCGCCTGTAGCCAATAGGCTGGTGAGTAAAGACTGCCCGCAGGAGTTCACAGTTAACAGGTAACACCAAATATCTTTATTATTTATGGTGCAAATTTTTGGACTCACTTCAGTTATCCCAGCCAGGTAGCCCCCTCCTAGTTGCTACTCTTGCCACTTGAAAAGCAACCTGGCACCCTGGCATGTGGCGCTCAACCACACAGTTCTGCTACCCTGGTGAGTGGACAGCCTGCAGATAATAGCTCCTCTTCATTAGAGGAAGACCCAGAGCTGCTTGGTTTCAGTTTTTTTTCCTTCGTGGAACAGGGTATCCAGGTGGTCATGCAGGCCACAACATGGGTAAAAAGACAAAGTCATATCTACCCTTTCTTCAAAATGGCAATTCCTTCTCCGTTTATGGAAGAAATTTAATCAGAGGGATGGCAAAGTCCAGAGAAAGTTTCTCCTTTGATTGTCTATACAGGTTTTATCCTTGTCAAAGACCGAATATAGCATCACTGAAATCCATGCCCACAGTAAATGCGACTGTAGCCTAGTAACGAGGTGACCAACCGGTCTGCTGTCCGGCAGTTGCCTTTACCTTGGTGACTAGTGCTTTAGGTTTTTGGTTCCGGGAGATAGAGACAGCCGTTGGAGAGAAAATCCATAAAGCTGATATCATTCAAACCCTAACCAAGATGAATGTGTCTGTGAACGTTATTGCAGAAGCAGCAATACTCTCAACCAGGTGCCTGGCCATAGCGATGCTATACTCGGTCACGGCTAGGGGGGCCCTATGCTTGAGACCCTGGACAGTGTCTTGCTTCCTAAAAACAAGATTGGTGTGGGTCACTTTATGGCAGAAGATCTCTATTTGGTAGGAAACTGGAGACAGCCATATCATAAGTGACAGGAGGTAAGTCCGATCTGCTCCCATAAGCCGGGAAGCAAAAGGAAAAGAAAATGTTTCTCCCGGCAGGTTCCGCTTCTCTAGGTCCAGGGAGCCTAGGGCCAGCGGTCAGGCCATGGTCCCAGGTAGAGGATGTAAGGGAACTCAGGCAACCTTTCATAAGGCCCATAAGTGAAAATCCTTGGGTATACCGCAAGTACCCACAAAGCCCTTTTGACGAGCGCATGCCCAGACTCTTGAGGTAGGAGCCAGAGGGCGTGCTTTATGGGTTTCTGGACAGCATGTTGTACAGATCCTGGGGGAAGGTATTAGGCACTCATGGTCACTTCGGGGGATTCCTCACTGCTCCTCCTCCAGACCATTTCTCTGCCGAATCCACCGCAAAAGCGGATGGGCTTCTACAATACTTACAGACACTTTAGACTCAGGGAGTCATTGTCCTGGTCCTATTCACAGGAAAGATTGCAGGTTTTCTACCCAACCCTGTTTGTAGTTCGCAGGGGACGGAGGTTAGTGTCCAGGTGCAGATCGAAAGAGGTTAAACCTTGTTTTTTTTCTTGTTCTTTTTTTACCACCTCAGGAAGCTCTATCTAGAGAGACTCTTAAACTTATCGTTCATTGACAGTCTCCGACAAGGTCTTACATCATCGTGGTATTTTTTCTTTCTTTCTTTTACTATAATTGACTTTATTGTTAACTATTACATTAATCGTCTATAAAACCGGAAATATATGACCAAAACGGTTGCCAACCAAGAGCCCTTCTCCTAATATTTAGCTCATTGTTGTAATCCTTCCTTCTTCCACCCCCGCTCCCCCCCTCTCTCTGTACCTCTCTCCTGTTCTCACTCATTTCAAGGACTCCTTGAAAGCCAACCAACCAATATTTGGCCACTCCTCTTCCTTCCCTGCCATCATATTCATGTAGCCTACCAAATTTTTAAAATCACACCACTTCCCCCATATCATATGATCATTTCCAGTGAGTCTTCTGCTCTATAGATTGTTTCTTCCATTATTCTTATCCAATCTACAGGGTGGGCCATTTATATGGATACACCTTAATAAAATGGGAATGGTTGGTGATATTAACTTCCTGTTTGTGGCACATTAGTATATGTGAGGGGGGAAACTTTTCAAGATGGGTGGTGACCATGGCGGCCATTTTGAAGTTGGCCATTTTTAATCCAATTTTTGTTTTTTCAATAGGAAGAGGGTCATGTGACACATCAAACTTATTGGGAATTTCACAAGAAAAACAATGGTGTTCTTGGTTTTAACGTAACTTTATTCTTTCATTAGTTATTTACAAGTTTCTGACCACTTATAAAATGTGTTCAATGTGCTGCCCATTGTGTTGGATTGTCAATGCAACCCTCTTCTCCCACTCTTCACACACTGATAGCAACACAGCAGGAGAAATGCTAGCACAGGCTTCCAGTATCCATAGTTTCAGGTGCTGCCCATCTCGCATCTTCACAGCATAGACAATTGCCTTTAGATGACCCCAAAGATAAAAGTCTAAGGGGGTCAGATCGGGAGACCTTGGGGGCCATTCAACTGGCCCACGACAACCAATCCACTTTCCAGGAAACAGTTCATCTAGGAATGCTCGGACCTGACACCCATAATGTGGTGGTGCACCATCTTGCTGGAACTATGATGTCGGTGATAGGGAATTGCTGGCCATCAAGTCGGCTTTGGAGGAATGGCGGTACCTCCTGGAAGGAGAAGCTCACCCGGTATTGGTTTTTTCTGACCATAAAAACCATAAAAAACCATATGCTGTGAAGATACGCGATGTGCAGCACCTGAAACTACGGATACTGGAAGCCTGTGCTAGCATTTCTCCTGCGGTGTTGCTATCAGTGTGTGAAGAGTGGGAGAAGAGGGTTGCATTGACAATCCAACACAATGGGCAGCACATTGAACACATTTTATAAGTGGTCAGAAACTTGTAAATAACTAATGAAAGAATAAAGCTACATTAAAACCAAGCACACCATTGTTTTTCTTGTGAAATTCCCAATAATTTTGATGTGTCACATGACCCTCTTCCTATTGAAAAAACAAAAGTTGGATTCAAAATGGCTGACTTCAAAATGGCCGCCATGGTCACCACCCATCTTGAAAAGTTTCCCCCCTCACATATACTAATGTGCCACAAACAGGAAGTTACTATCACCAACCATTCCCATTTTATTAAGGTGTATCCATATAAATGGCCCACCCTGTACTCTACAAGCCCACTCTATCATTGATGGGATCTTAGTGGATTTCCACTTTTTAGGTATCAGACTTTTTGCAGCATTTAATAATATTGGCACAAGAGTGTTTCTATATTGCTTTTCAGATTTTTCTGTGGAGTGAAACAGACACTCCCAAGGGCCCAGCTTAAATTGTTCTCCTGTGATTATATGGATATTACCTACTATCTCCCTCCAATATTTGCTTGTTTTTGGGCAATTCCACCATATATGTGCGTAGGTACCCAGAGCATCGCACCCCCTCCAACAATTTGGGGAGGTCCGTTCCCTGGATACGCTGCACCTTCTGCAGCGTTATATACCACCTTGCCATTAATTTATAGCTTGATTCCCTTGTCCCTAAATCCCTTGCTATATTGGTATTCAGTCTTAAGATCTTCTCTCTAGTTTTCTCACCCTGTACCATTCCTATTTCTTCTTCCCATTTTTCCAGATATACAGGGATCTTAGGTTCTGCCTCTTTTACCAGGATTTTATATATTTTGGATACGTTTTGCCTTAAACTGTGAGGTGAGCTAAATAGTTTCTCTGTTGGTCTCATGTTCCCTTTTCCTCTAAGTGGTTGGGGAACGGTTTGTGTATAGTGTTTAATTTGTGCATATCTCCATTTATCTAAAGGTCTCTTACCCCATTTTTGTGTAATCTCACTGTATGTGCAGAGCCTATTATCCTCCATAATATCTAAGAGCTGTATTTCTTCCTGTTTTGCCCATCTAGTGAAATATAGGCATTCATCTTTCCCTGGTTTAAAATAATTTGTGTCCAGTAAAGATATTAAAGGTGCATTATATTCCCATTTATTTTTCTTACGTATAGTGTCCCAAATTTTTAATGTGTTTTTTGTTAGTGTGCTTGTGCTATTCGCGTGTTCCCTAAATTTCTTTGGTATCCAGATCATTTTTCCCAGGACTGCTTTACTTAATGACAATTCTATGTCCACCCATGCCTTTTTTCCCTTATTTTGTATCCAATTGGCTATTCTAGCCAAAGTTGTTGCCTGATAGTACTTTTCGAAATCCGGTGCCGCCAACCCCCCCTGATCTCTTATCCTTCACCATCTGTGCGTATGCGACTCTCAGGTGTCTGTTTGCCCATATATATTTTATCGTAATTGCTCTTAATTTCCTGAAAAAAGATTGTGGGATGGCAACCGGGATCATCTGGAATAGATATATTAACTTTGGTAGAATAATAATTTTTAAAACGTTTGTTGTATGTCCCACTGTTCTTTTTTCTGTATGGATATGTTCAGAATCTCTGGTTTAGATACATTTATTTTAAAATTTGACACCTTCCCGTATTGGTCCAATTATTTTACTATGTTTGGCACTGCTATCCCAGGGTTAGTGATAAACAGCAGTACGTCGTCCGCATACACCGCTATCTTATGCTCTCTCTCGCCGATTCTGACCCCCCGTATGTTTCCATTCTTACGTATTGCCACCATTAGGGGTTCAAGTGCTAACACAATCTCAGCATCCTGCCTCCAATTCCCAATTTTTTCAGGTTTTCCTTCATGAAGCCGCAGTAAACCCAGTCAAAGGCCTTCTCGGCATCAATTGACATCAGGGCGACCGGGGCCCCACTCCTCTCTGCCTCATGCATCACCAGCAGTGTCTTAAATCAGTTATGTTTCCCTTCCCTTCCTTCTACAAATCCAGTCTGATCTTCCTGTATCCATCTTGGTTGGAGGGGCTTTAGTCTTTCTGCTATTATTTTAACATATATCTTCATATCTATATTTACTAAAGATATTGGCCGGTAGCTTTCTGAGAGATCCTGGTCTTTGCCTTCCTTACATATCAAAGTTATATGGGCCATTAAAGCTTCTTCCCTTATTACCTCTTCCTCTGCCAACTTATTATAATATTCAGATAATTTAGGGGCAAGTATGTTTTGAAACTTTTTATAGTACATCAGTGAATACCCATCGGGTCCAGGGCTTAATGGTTTCTATTACTTCCTCCTGAGTTATTGGGTCATTCACGTATTCTAACTCCTCATCAGGTAGTCTGGGGAGCTCAATCCTCTTTAAGTATTCAATATTTTCGTGGGATTCCCTTCCAGTGTCTCCTGCTCCTTCTTTATTATCCCTTACATTATATAACCTTGTATAGTATAGTGTTGGTGGAAGACATTAGCGATTTCTGGGGAGGAATGTACTATTTCACCTCTATCGTTTGTTATCCTGGGAATAAATGTCCTATTTTTTTTTTCTTTTACCGCCCTTGCTAACCATTTACCTGGTTTATTACCCCACTGGTATTTCTCTTTCGTTACTAAGTAGAAAGCTTATCTTCCGCCAGCTTCTCTTTTTTTCTTGATCAGCTCTTGTTTCGCTGGGATTCCCCTTGGTCTAGTCAGTAATTCCAAATCCTGGATTTCTCTATATAAATTACTTTTTTTCCGTTCTCTCTTTTTTCTTTTTTGAGCCCAGACCAATGAGAATTCCTCTCATATACACTTTGTGTGTTTCCCATAATAAGGAGCATGCGGTTTCCAGTGTATCATTGACAGAAAAGAATCCCTCCAATTCCCCTTCTATCTTCTCTATTAATTTGGGGTCCTGAATTAGGGACTCATTTAGTTTCCAATTCTACCCGCTCTGTACCTCCATCTCTACCTCTACCTGCGCCCAAACTGGCGCATTTTCAGAAAGGGTAATGGCTTTAATCTCTACACTCCTTAGCTTAGGGAGGCATTTATACAGCGATCAGTGCTATAAAAATGCACTGATTACTGTGTAAATCCCATTGGCAGTGAAGGGGTTAACCTGAAGGGGATGCTCTAAGGGTTAACTGTGTTCTCTGGGTGTGATCTAATTGTATGTGGGCTGAGCTGGCAGGGGGAAGGGAGTGATCACGGCTTCCATATACAGGAAGCCCGTGATCACAGCCCTTCCCCCTCTACGAGAACGGAGATCCGTGTTTACATACACGGACCTCCGTTCTCTCACTGCGGGGGGGCATCGCGCACTCACATTACTAGTTATTGCAGCCGCCGTCATATGATGGCGGTTTGCGATAACGAGCCACATTGTCGCCTGTCAGCTAGTTATTTATCACTAGTATGCTGCCATGTTGGCATCAGGAAAACGGAAAATTGTATCAAATACTTACCGTAATTTTCCTTTGCTGACGCCAAACCATGGCAGCATATGGGCCCACCCTGTGCGTTTTGGTATGTAGCTTGTTACAAAGAATGGGGGAGGGGCAGCTAACTATGCCTTTTTTTATGCTATTTACTGGTCCTGAGGGAGTGGTCAAGAGGTGGAGCTCTATCACTATTATGCCACCATGGTTTGGCATCAGGAAAGGAAAATTACAGTAAGTATTTGATACAATTTTCAGTTTTTCGGCCGTGCACGTCTACTCATGAGCCTGTCCACACACTGTGTAGAAGTAGCTCCTGAGAGATGTAGTTCTGGGGACATACCTGCCTCAGTAGAAGCTGAGCTCCCAGCAGCTGTCTCTGCAAGAATTTTACAGACCTAGTTATTTTGTCACAGCGAGTAGTAGAAGGTTTTTCTATCTACAAGAACAAGGCAAAAGTAAAACATAATTCTGGGACATTCTCTGGGGAAGAGGGGGGCATGCATATACAAATCCTTTAATGGTATCTTGAGGAGTAAAAGACAAGTTGGAAATGTAATAAATGTAAAACTTTGAGAAAGTAACATGCATCAAGGAAGTTTTTAAACCGTAACTCCACTTTTGTTGAGAAAAAAACATTCCCATCTGAGTGATCTATGTACATTAACCACTTAAGGACCGGAAGGATTTCCAGCTTTAGGACCGGAGCCCTTTTTGCGATTCGGCGCTGCGTCGCTTTAACTGACAATTGCGCGGTCGTGCGGTGTTGTACCCTTAGGAAGGCCAGGAATTCACCAATTACATGTATCTAGTGAGTCTACCCTTACAAAAAAAGAGTTGTTTTCACCTCAATGCCAAATTTTTGAAGGAACTACGTACAATGAAAGAGTTTCAAAATGTAAATAATGTAAAGGTTGAACAGAAAATGAGGAGTTCTATGGTAATTTCCTAAACATATACGTACGGGGGGAGAAGGGGTCTCTTACAGGGTCTTAATACAAAATGAAAACGGAACAAGAACATCTATCTTTTTGGAAGATGATGAGCGACACTGTTTTATTGATCCAGACATTTTAAGA
>BLSH010340655.1:162486-172615 GCA_018402905.1 Glandirana rugosa | reverse complement strand
AACTCTGCTGGGGGCACCCGTGATGGAAGGAGGAACTCTGCTGGGGGGGCACCTGTGATGTAAGGAGAAACTCTACTGGGGGCACCTATGATGGAAGGAGGGACTCTGCTGGGGAGGGCACCTGTGATGTAAGGAGGAACTCTGCTGGGGGCACCTGTGATGTAAGGAGGAATTCTGCTGGGGGCACCTGTGATGTAAGGAGGAACTCCGCTGGGGGGCAGGGGCACCTGTGATGGAAGGAGGAACTCTGCTGGGGGCACCTGTGATGTAAGGAGGGACTCCGCTGGGTACACCTATGATGGAAGGAGGGACTCCGCTGGGGGCACCTGTGATGGAAGGAGGGACTCCGCTGGGGACATCTGATGGCATCTGGTAGCAGGCGACAGTGGGCAATGTGACACGCTCAGGGCTCTCACTTATTCTGCATTATGGTGAGTTGAATGATTTAATTTTATATTACAATGTAATAATAGAAATAATGCGCTTCAATCATCCTGACACCATACCAACCATGGTGCCGGGATGATTGAAGTGCCAACACCAGGTGATTAGAGTAACTTTATCTGCTGATTATTAAACTTTCTGGAATACACATATTGTATTGTGGTGTAGGATCTGGGCCTGCTGTCCCTCCATCCCGACTTCTTTTCTTCCTTCCTTCTCTTCTCTTTCCTTCCCTCCCTCCCTTTCTCTTTCTTTCTTCCTTCCCCCATCCCTTGTTCATCTAAGACGTGAGCCACACCCTCAAAGCCATGCCCCTTTAAACCAGGCCCACTATTTCATTTAGACTGCGCCGCATTTCTTCGGGCTAGAGCCCCTGGTCTTTTTCCCACCTAGCAACGCCCCTGATTTTAATGATTATAACAACCTTTGTTGCAGATTCCTACCTTTTGTTATTCTGAGGAAATCCATCTGTGTTCTCTGTGCCTCTGTACTGAGTGGGTCTAATGAGAGTGGTTCCATAATTAATTGTCAGGTGTGCAGCTGCGGGTACTAATGCGGAAATCTGCTGGCCTGCATCCCTTTAGATGTGCTCCTATTAAAAGTATCTCTCCAAAAATGACATTTTTGTTGCAGAGGATGCCTGAAATCTGACTTGTATCTTAGGCAGAGTTCTGGGA
Organism: Glandirana rugosa; assembly: GCA_018402905.1. Classification (NCBI taxonomy): domain Eukaryota; kingdom Metazoa; phylum Chordata; class Amphibia; order Anura; family Ranidae; genus Glandirana; species Glandirana rugosa. The sequence continues at coordinate 171,494 of BLSH010340655.1, read as the reverse complement.
AAATTGGTGAGCCAATCACACAAGCAGGAAATTATAGTTCTGGGGAGTGGTCAGTACACATTCTGTGTACAGAGCAACTCCAGTTAGCCATATTGCAATGCATTCTCAGAAAATTACAGCAGCTACAGATTGAAAAGGAAAGGTAATTTTTAACAACATTCAATTACAATATGATTAGTGTCACAATTATATGTGCTATATTATTTTTTCTTTGTTTGCTATTTTTTTCCACGAAAGGTTAAATAAACACCTTTAAAAAAAAAAAAAGTTAGTACGCATTAGTTGGTGAATGGCAGAAGATATATAACATATGTTACAGAAGCCTGAACCAGTTCTCAAGTACAATGGACAGTGCATGACTCCCAGTTCTCACCACTGGATCACAGGTAAAATCATTATAGATAGAATCCACTGGTATTTTAGTTGTAGGTAACGTAACTTATATGAGACACATTTTTGAAGGCCCTGGAGCACCAGGACAATAGAAATACCCACAAAATTACCCCATTTTGGAAACACCCCAATGTATATTCTACGAGACATAATGAATCTTTTGAACATGTCATTTTTTCCACAAGTTTTTGGAAAATGTGGAAAGAAAATTAAAGCGTATTTTTTTTTTTACACAAAGTTGTCAGTTTATAAGATATTTCTAACACATAGCATGTACATAGCAAAAATTACCCCCTCCCCCCCTCCTGAGTATGGTGATACCACATGTGTGAGACTTTTACACAGCCTGGCCACATACAGAGGCCCAATATCCAAGTAGCACCGTCTGGCTTTCTAAAGGCATATATTATATATTTCATTTCCTGAGTACCTATCACATTTTTGAAGGCGCTGGAGCACCAGAACAATGGAATTAGATGTGGCAGATGATCACGGACAAATGTGGCAGATGATCACAGACAGATGTGGCAGATGATCACAGACAGATGTGACAGATGATCACAGACAGATGTGCGCCAGTTGATCACGGACAGATGCGACAGATGTGGCAGATGATCACAGACAGATGTGGCAGATGATCACGGACAGATGTGGCAGATGATCACAGACAGACCTGGCAGATGATCATGGACAGATATGGTACATGATCACAGACAGATGTGCGCCAGATGATCACGGACAGATGTGGCAGATGATCACGGACAGATGTGGCAGATGATCACAGACAGATGTGGCAAATGATCACGGACAGATGTGGCAGATGATCACAGACAGACGTGGCAGATGATCATGGACAGATGTGGCAGATGATCATGGACAGATGTGGCAGATGATCACGGACAGATGTGGCAGATGTTCAGTGGGACAAATGTGGCAGATGTTCAGTGGGACAGATGTTTACTGGGACAGATGCGTGACAGGTGTTTTTCACTGTGTTGGAGACACTGTGACAGGACAATGTTTGGGGATACTAGCTGGGTGATCAGTGTGTAAAAAGCTGTAAAAATACAGCTCATATACACCGATCCCCAGCTCACAGCACAGATCCGCTCTCCTTCTTCACAGTGACAGGCTCTGTGTGAGGAGACGCCAGTTGCCATTACAACGGCTGTGTTTACATTTACATGACTGCTGTGATTGGACACAGCCACCATGTTATCAGGAGGGCCAATCACAGAACCCTCCTGCCGAGCGGTGTTGCCCTGTCCCCCGGGGACACAAACACACCGGAATTGTGCCATTGCGCGTGCATGCGGCCGCACGATCCTGCTCCTCCTGAGGGATGTTCAGGAACATCTACTCAGAAGGATGAAAGGCCCACCTGCCTGTTTATATGCAATGGCCGGGTGGGAAGCAGTTAAAAACACTGCTCAATTAATTATGCCTTACTTCCAGACAGACTTTAGGTCTTGATACAGGAAGGAATTGACCAGCTGAGGATAGATGATGCGAGGTGTGTGCTAATGAGGTCAACTGGTCAACTCCTTCCTGTGTCATGACCTAAAGTCTGTCCAGGAAGTAAGGCAGGCGTAATCGAGCAGTGTTTTTAAACAGATATGAAGAGAGTGAGGTAAGCGTGTGTAGAATAAATGGAAAGCTGTTTTATTTTTGCAGTAGAAGTACATTAATGCTAAGTTAACAAAGGCAAACTTAGCCTTTAATCTATGGAGACATTCACTGTTGTATGTAACCAATGCTAACTGTGCCCAGCTCTGCAATGAGTTCACATTCAAGAAAATGTGCCACAGAGCTTAATAAAGTTCTATCATGTGCAAACAAAAATGCTGTTTTTTGTTTTTTTTTTATTTTTCTTGCATGTGTTTGGGTAGTCGTTGCAAAGTGATTTTTCACCACATTCATTAAGCTCTAGGGAAATTTCACTAGCATAGTACAACTTTTCTTGCAAAGTGAACAGCCTTTTTGCCTTTAGTAAATTGGCCTCTAGGACGCCACAATGATTCATGGTTTGACGACTAGCAGAGTTAAATCACTTTTGTAACTTTGCTTAAAGCGGAGTTCCACTCAGAAGTAGAACTTCCGCTGGTCGGATTCCTCCCCCCCTTAGGTGTCACATTTGGCACCTTTTGGCACCTTTTGGGGGGAGGGGGAAGAGGACACCCGTCTTTGACAGGTATCCTTTTCCACACATCCGGGAGCCCAGGGCATCAGCAGCCGGGCTCCCTCCTCCTCCTCTGCTGCTGCCAATGGGAAAGCGCAGCGGCGGCTCGCACATGCGCACTAGGGACCCAGCCGTGAAGCTGAACAGCTACGTGTTCGGGTTCCCTTAGCCCCTATGGTGGCAGCAGCACTTGACCTGCAGAACCGAAGATCGGTGGGCGGTGCCGGCATTGCTGAACTCCAGGACAGGTAAGTGTCCTCAAGTTAAAAGTCAGCAGATACTGTATGTGTGGCTGCTGACTTTTAATTTTTAATGGAACGACGGCAGGCGACAGACCTCCACTTTAAAGTGGTCTAGCTTCACATATATTTTTCCAGGTTGTTCTCAAAAAAATATTAAGTGTAACACTTGTAAGTATTTATTACCTCTGAAACTATTTATTACCTTTGAAAGAGATTAAACACTTCACTACAGCTATACATTTAAGAACAGCAGAGTGGTAGACGTGTTTTTGGAGTGCTGTTTATAAACTGTGCGTCTGTGAATGGCTGTGATGTGAGTCATAATCAGACAGCTAAGTTCAGACACAATGTGCAGTGCTGACCTGAGCAGCTCTGTACCTTGTGATTACTGCAATGACCGATCACAACTGTAAACACTCTACTGTGTACTCTAGTGTTTACATTTGTCACAACCAGGGAATGGGAGGAAGTAGTATTTATCAATGAATGGGGGATGGATGAAAGAGTCAGCAATAACAGTAGACTCATGGCAAGTTTTAGCTGATTGCCTTCTGTACATCTGATCTCCATGTTGTGTCTATGTGACCTGTATATTAACCCTTCACCTCCTTTATTCTGCACATTAACCCCCTCACCCCAGTCCTACCACTGTATGTCACCTGTGCATTATTACCTTCTCCTCCTTTGTCCTTCTGTGTTTGACCTGTACAATTAATGATGAGCTGTATCTAGTGTATTATTACTAAGCTCTGTATTTTATTAACCTCAGTACCATCATGTGGCACATTATGGAAAAACAGTAGATCCACATCCAGGGTCAATGCCCATTTCCTGGATTAAAATTCTTCTACTTAGTTTCACAATAATGTAAATCCTGGTGCCAGTGTGGTAGTCTTTTTATTCTGGGTTCAATATCTACAAGTCTGACACAGCTCCGCCCTCTACTGCAACCTCTTGAGATTAGTTACAAAGTTACAGTATTAGATTCTGCCTGATCATTGATAAAGAAATGATTATTTCTGCCGTGGTAGTCTGATTACATTTATTTCACAAAATTTTTCTCTTAACCTAGTTAATGTCATTTCACTGTCTGGAGCTCATGGACTGCTTTTTAGATGAAACTCCCTTCTGTCCCCATAAACAAACAGTTACCCTCCATTCCTGCATATACAGGATATACTGTGTGTTTAGTGGGCTCTAATAGAGAGGAATGCTTACTTTACTTGACTCTCTGGCATTAACTCGTAAAATGCAGGAGCAGCACCCACAGCTAATCCTGTATTGTAGGTGATGACATCAGAGGCCCACCCACATTATAGTGCAAGAAAGGTGTGAACCTGATGCTTTCTACCACAGAACAGTGCAATTAGGTATTACTTTCTATTATATCCCCCTAGGTCAGGGGTCTCAAACTGGTGGCCCTCCAGCTGTTGTGAAACTACCAGTCCCATCATGCCTCTGCCTGTAGGAGTCATGCTTGTAACTGTCAGCCTTGCAATGCCTCATGGGACATGTAGTTTAGCAACAGCTGGAAGGCTGCCAGTTTGAGACCCCTGCCCTAGATAAAACAAACAGTATATGCAAAGTATGTGTGGGTGTGTTCAGGGGGGATATTGATGCTCTATATTGTGACTTATCATAAATTCATAAAATTACTGATTGGTTCACTTTAATGACCCAGGACATGTTTGGAAACACTGCTGTAACAAAAGATTACCTATTTTTGATGGGTTTCTTGAGAAATGTTAATGTTGTATTATAAATATGCAGACTAAATTTTAACATTAATATTAGACTAACAATGGAGCACACTGAAGATGTAAATTTCCCTTTCTCCTGAGAAAACACGATCTGGATTTCACTAATGAGATCAAATAAGATCTTTGCCTTAGGCCCATTATTCTTTCACTTTGTTTTTAAAGAAATGTCAGTATCACTGAAAAGGATACACAGAGGACATTAGGCCTCATTCATCACGTTGTCCCATATATGTTTAATGATGCCTATAGCAGCCAACTAAAATTTCCCTCTCAATTTCAAAAATGTACTTGCTATGGGTAGTAGAGAAATATAATGCAGATTAATTAAGCCAATGTTTGTAGCCAACCATTTCTAATTCAAGATATGGTACAGATGAAATAGAGCAAAGGACAGTGGTCCTCATTTTAATGGAGTCTGGCATAAGATGCATTTATGTGTCTATAGTGGTCAATTGCATTCTCCTTCTCAATTTCAAACCTGGATTGGAAAAATGACAGGTGAAATAGATTGTTATTCTCTCTGATGCTAACAAATAAGGTCATTAATATGTAACCAAGTATGTCTAATTTAGATATAAGTTAGAGAAGGGAAGAGACCTCAGCAATGTTGGTTCCATAGGTTCTACTGAGGTGGAAGGTGAGGAGAGGTGGGAATAGATCTGACACCAGTGTGTACCATTTCATGGAGCAGAAGCATCAGCTGTTCTCTGAATAAAGGAATCTGCATAGAGACTGTACTGGCTAGGACAAGCAGTGGGAACCTTCCTTAGATGGGACTGTCTCTACCATGAGGCTGTCAACACTCCATCCAATCTAAAAAGGACTCTGGATTCAGAGGCTGAGTGAAAATTGCACGTTGCTCCACCTCTTCCTGAAGAAATCGATGGGAGTGGTGCACCCCGGATGGCGCAGTGAATAGATTATTTTCTGTACACAGTATCAGATTCATTATTTTTCTGCATCTCCCACATCTGTGTGACACATATAAGCTTGGCATAATATATACAGTGGCACAGTGGGCTTTCCTTTATGCAGAGACTTTGCATCACCCTGTTTCAGGACATTTGCACCCAAAGGACTTTGTGCCATACAGTATAATTTATTTATTCATTAAACTACAATCAATTTATTTTTGTTAATTTATGCTGTGTTTTTCGTTTTTATTTAGATACTAGCTTCCACTGGTGCCTTACAACTGCACTTACCTCACTTTGTATACCAATTAATTCTAGGTGGGGTAGCGGCACTGTTGTTGTGGTTTTTTTCTTGTTACACATAGGTTCCAGACACCCTTGGTAGCATGTCATACATTTTCAACAAGTTAAAGATACCTTATACAGCATTTATTGTGTAACATTTTATTTCAGTAGTCTGCATCTCATTTATTAACTGTGAATAGAACGCCCATACAATGGTAAGTATGCATGATACTTTTCCCCCATAATTTTTTTCTCTGTAATCTATTAACATATTCATATACTGTTTGCAGTATGTAATACATCAAAAAAAAACTCGAAAAACCCAACACCATCATATACAGAAATTCACATTTAGAAAAGGGCAGGAAAAGAGATTGTTCATATTTTTTTTAAAAATTGGTGTAATATTCAATTTTTTTTCTCTCGGTTCATTTTAGGTGAAGTCACTCTTAAAATGACAGTCAACATTCTTCTGAAAAAGTAATTCACAGAAAAAAAAATGAACATTCTAACTATCCTCAAGCAGTCTATGTTGCAGTCAGTTTCTATGTTACTGAATGCCATTGATTAAACTATTTTTTTAAAACAAAACCTTACCAATGTGTAATAAAAAATGTATTGGGGTTTTATTTACTAAAACTGCAGAGTACAAAGTCTGGTGCAGCTGTGCATGGTAGCCAATTGGCTTCTAACTTCAGCTTGTTCATTTAAGCTTTAAAAAAAAAAAAAACTGGAAGCTGATTGGTTTCTATGCAGAGCTGCACCAGAATTTGAACTCTCCAGTTTTAGTAAATCCACCCCATATACCTTTAAGAAAGCAGATAGACATACAAAACCATTTAACCAGTTGCCGACCGCGCACCATGGCTTGACGGCGGCAACTTGGCTCATTATCACGAAACACAGCCGCAAGAACGAGTATTGTGAGCGCTCACTGTGTTCTGGGGGGGGGACTCGATGTCCACAGTTACCTGCGATCACCCCCCCCCAAGTGACAGAACAGCGGTCTGTGTATGTAAACATGGATCTCCATTCTGACAGAGGGCGAAGGGATGTGATCACAGGCTACCTGTGTTTGGGAGCCGTGATCACTCCCCTCCCCCAACCAGCCCAGCCCCCATACAGTTAGAACACACTGAGGGAACACAGTTAACCACTTAGAGCGCCCCCTGCAGGTTAACCCCTTCCCTGCCAGTGACATTTATACAGTAATCAATGTATTTTCATAGCATTGATCGCTGTATAAATGCCAATGGTCCCAAAAAAGTGTCAAAATGGTCCGACATGTCCGCTGCAATATTGCAGTCCCGATAAAAATTGCAGATCGCTGCCATTACTAGAAAAATATAAAGCAACAATAAAAACCCTATAAATTAATTCTCATCATTCGTAAACACGGCAACTTTTGCGCAAACCAATCAATAAATGCAGATTGCAATTTTTTTACCAAAAATATGAGGAAGAATATAAATCGGCCAAAACTGATAAAAAAAATGTTTTTTTTTTGTATTTTTTTTTTTGGACATGTATTTTAGCAAAAAGTAAGAAATATTGTTTTTTTTTGCAAAATTGTCACTCTTCTTTTGTTTATAGTGGTGATCAGAAATGATGAAGAGGTGATCAAATAACACCAAAAGAAAGCTCTATTTGTGTGAAAAAAAGAATGCAAATTTCGTTTGGATACAATGTTGCACGACCGCGCAATTATCAGTTAAAGCGACGCAGTGCCGAATCGCAAAAAGTGCTCTGTTCCTAAACTGGGAAATCCTTCCAGGGCTGAAATGGTTAACAGAAAATGCTGCAGTATTATTTGTAAAATTTGTAACATTTTATAAAAAGTATCACATAAAAGTAAAACTAACAGCCACATTGTTAAAATGTCTGTTAGATATGTTTCATTTTCCATTACTGTGTCCCTACTGTGAAGATTTACCGTCACTTCTGTTTCCAGTGACCACTGGTAAATCTGTCCAATTGGGTCAAAGACAGCAGTTTGAGTAGTATGGGGAAAGGTTATAACCTAGGTTTTAATTATTGTTTGTGTCTTTCCACTGGGGATATCCCCCTTCCTGTCTTAGAAAAAACAATCAATGGGAAATTAGAAAAAATACTCCCAATAGAAAAATAGCAAGCAATAAAACTTGACACATATTCAAACCCTTCCCCATTCTATTCAAAATTAAATTGTCTTTCACGCAGCTGTAGGTTCTAGTAGTACCAGACCTATGCTGACCTGCTTGCTTACCTTTTCCCCTCCCTAGCAACACATACTTTTACTTTGTTCCTCCACTACACAATTCAGCAGCTCTGGGAGAACAGAAATGTCAAGTACTTGAGTAAGGAAGATCATTGGACTCACTCCCCTTTCTCCTCTATGACAGAGATGGTGACCGGTGATCGGCAAAATGCTTTTACACGCCGGGGCAGGAGAGCCCTCAGCCCTGTGTAAGCTCCAAGTCACAACTTAATGAGCTCTTTCTGTCTTAGGATGGCAATACATTATACGATTTTCTTATTCAATTTCCTTTAGATTTACCCTCAACTATGTAGTAAGGGCCTGCCTGATTGCATACAAATTGAAAGTGTTTAGGTATGACCTCATATTATATGGTTTTGGTAAATTGTACCAGAAACGTGTACAATGTATGGCCGGACTTAGCCTTCTGGCTGAATGGAATGGTCAGGGGGAAAATGGTAAGCATGTGAAGCCAGGAAAGGCAGCTGTTAAATAAGCCCACCTTATGAGCTCGCCTGTACTGGATGTGGTTGCCACAAACAACAGACTGGCTCTGTATGGTGATTAATAGAGTTGAGCGAACCTCTGGAAGTTCGGGTTCTGCTGGTCCGTCCGAACTTCGGGACAAAGTCCGGGTCCGGACGGAACCCGAACGATCGCACGGACAACGAACAAGCCTGCCTGGTCGTCTTGGGCTTGAAGGTCTCCAAGCGAGTTGAGATAATTAGTGGTATGTCTCGGTCAGACAACAAACACCGTTGGTGTAGGTCATGTCCGCTCGAGTATTCCACCCGAATAAATTGTCGACGGAAAGGACCGAAGTGTACGAATGGTAAAAGGGGGACTGGTAAGGTAAGTCGGTCTTCCGATTCAGGCCGGTATGTAACATGTGCAAAGACCATGTTAAATGGTTTTGGTATATTATACTCCAGTATGGATTTGTGAAAGTTAAACATACGTTAGTCCGTCCGGGAATGATGTATCAACTCCCATTTAGAT
>BLSH010340655.1:74909-147331 GCA_018402905.1 Glandirana rugosa | reverse complement strand
GTGACCGTGGCAGTGTAGGTGGAAGTGGCGGTGGTCGAGGAGGAGGAGGAGGTAGCCAACACTGTTTTTTTTTTTTTGTTTGTTTATAATTGGGGTAGCCCCCAAAATATTGAGGCCTATTCAAAAAAACAAGTATACGAATGGCTGTGTGAGTCCGGTCTAAATGTTTATTCTGCACAAGGTACAGACAAGTCTTGTGGGATCCATGCCTGGTTCATTTTAATAAAGGTTAACTTGTCCACGTTGGCTGTGGACAGGCGGCTGCGCTTGTCTGTGATAACGCCCCCTGCCGTGCTAAACACACGTTCAGACAATACACTGGCTGCAGGGCAGGCCAGCACCTCCAAGGCATAAACGGCAAGCTCAGGCCATGTGGCCAATTTGGAGACCCAGAAGTTGAATGGGGCAGACCCATCAGTCAGTACGTGTAGGCGTGTGCACACATACTCTTGCACCATGTTGCTGAAATGCTGCCTCCTGCTAAGAAGTTGTCTAACGGCTGGTGGTGCTGTTTGTTGTGGCGGGCTGCTGACAAAGCTTTGTCACATTTCGGCCATGCTAACCCTGCCTTCTGAGGTGCTGGCGGTGGCCTCTTCCTCCTCCTCCTCTGCCTTCGCTTTGTGATTCCACTGAGCCCCCGGTGTCATTTGGGAATGCCCTCAGCAGCGCCTCTACCAGTGTGCGCTTGTAGTCACGCATCTTCCTCTCACGCTCCAGTGAGGGAATTAAGGACGGCACATTGTCCTTGTAACGGGGATCCAGCAGGGTGGCCACCCAGTTATCAGAAGAAGTTACAATGTGGGTAACTCGGCTGTCGTTGCGCAGGCACTGCAGCATGTAGATGGCCATGTGTGCCAGGCTGCCCACAGGCAAAGACAAGCTGTCCTATGTGGGAGGTATATCATCTGTGTCCTCTGTATCCCCCCAGCCACGCTCCAGTGATGCCCACGAGCTGCGCTGGGTGCCACCCTGCTGCGATTCCTCCTCATCTTCCTCGTCCTCCAGAACTGTGCCCTGGCTTGAATATTTTTGACCTGGCCTATGCTGGTGCAGGAACCCACCCTCTGAGCCACTTGCGAATGACTGGCCTGATAACCGTGGATATGACCCCTCTTCCTCCTCCTCATCCTCCTGTGCCACATCCTCTTCCATCATGGCCCGAAGTGTTTTTTCAAGGAGACATAGAAGTGGGATAGTAACGCTGAGAACAGCGTCATCGGCACTGACCATGTTGGTGGAGTACTCAAAACACCACAATACGCTACACAGGTCTAGCATGGAGGCCCACTCGTTGGTGGTGAAGTGTTGCTGTTCTGCAGAGCGACTGACCCGTGCGTGCTGCAGCTGAAACTCCACTATTGCCTGCTGCTGCTCGCACAGTCTCTCCAGCATGTGCAAGGTGGAGTTCCACCTTGTGGGCATGTCGCATATGAGGCGGTGAGCGGGAAGGCCGAAGTTCCGCTGCAGCACAGACAGGCGAGCAGCAGCAGGGTGAGAACGCCAAAAGTGCGCACAGATGGCACGCACTTTATGCAGCAGCTCTGACATATCCGGGTAGTTTTTTTAGAAAATTCTGTACCACCAAATTCAGCACATGCGCCAGGCAAGGGATGTGCGTCAAACCGGCTCGGCCCAGAGCCGCTACGAGATTTCGGCCATTGTCGCACACCACCAGGCCAGGCTTGAGACTCAGTGGCAACAACCACTCATTGGTCTTTTGTTCAATGCCCGTCCACAGCTCCTGCGCAGTGTGCGGTTTATCCCCCAAACATATCAGTTTTAAAACAGCCTGCTGTCGTTTGCTCCTGGATGTGCTGATGTTGGTGGTGAAGGTGTTACGCTGAGCAGATGAGTGAGTGGTCGAGGAGGAGGAAGCGCAGTAGGAGGAGGAGGAGGCAACAGGAGGCAAAGAGAAATGCCCTGCAATCCTCCGTGGTGGAAGGACATGCGCCAAATGGCTAGCCGGCTCAGGCCCACCTGCCACTACATTTGCCCAGTGTGCAGTTAGCGAGATATAGCGTCCCTGCGCATGCTTACTGGTCCATGTATCAGTGGTTATATGGACCTCGCCACAGATGGCGTTGCGCAGTGCACACTTGATCTTGTCCCCGACTTGTTTGTGCAGGGAAGGGATGGCTCGCCTGGAAAAGTAGTGGCGGCTGGGAACCACGTACTGTGGGACAGCCACCGCCATCAGGTTTTTGAAACTGTCCGTGTCCACCAGACGGAATGACAGCATTTCAAAGGCCAGAAATTTTGAAATGCTGGCATTCAGGGCCAGGAATCGCGGGTGGGTAGGGGGGTACTTCCTCTTTCTCTCCAGTGTTTGGGAGATGGACAGCTGTAAGCTTCCATGGGACCATGTGGAAATGCTTGGGGACGGTGGCGGACTGTAGAGGTGGAGGAAGAGGCCGAGGCAGCAGCAGAAGAGGAAGCAGGAGGAGGCCGAGACCTTTCTTGGATTTGAAGTAATTATTCCAATGCAGCTTGTGCCTTGAATTTAGGTGCCTGGTCATGGGGGTTGTGCTCAGGTTGAGAACATTTATGCCCCGGCTCAGGCTATCATTGCACAGCTTGCAAACCACTCGTGTCTTGTCGTCAGCACATTGTCTGAAGAACTGCCACACGGGGGAACGCCTTTGAGCTAGCTTTGGTGTGCTAGGTCCCTGGGTGCGGTGGGTAGTAGCAGGCCTACTGTCTAGGGGACGCTCGCTCCGCTTTTGCAACCTGTTTCCTCTTTTGCTGTGCTGGTGCCTCTGTGCGACCACCACCTCTTCCTCCAAACTCCACACATCACTCGCATGACCCTCATTCCATGTGGGGTCTAGGACCTCATCATCCTCCACATCATCTTCCACCCACCCTTCACCACTGCCCTCCTTTTCAGTCTGCACACTGAGGCAAGCTGCAGCAGTTGGCACCTGTGTTTCGTCATCATCAGAGATGTGCTGCGCTGGTGTTTCCATGTCCTCATCCTGCAACAGAAGTGGTTGGGCATCGGTGCACTCAATGTCTTCCACTTCTGGGGCAGCGTTATATGGATGGCCCACGGAAAGCACACCAGGAGAGTCATCAAAAAGCATAAGAGTCTCTTGCAGGACTTGGGGCTAAGACTGCTTGGCTAATTTACAAGGGGCTGAGGTGAAAGACAGATGGCCATGGGGTTCAGGTGCCAACTCTGAGCTTTCATCAAGGGACCGGGTGGGAGACAATGTGAAGGAACTGGAGGCATTGTCAGCCACCCAATCTACTATCGCCTGTACTTGTTCTGGCCTCACCAATTGTTGAGGGGCATTCTGGCCTACCATATACCGGTGAAGGTTCTGTTGGCTACCTAAGGAAGGTGTTTCCCTTGTGTGTGTAGCTGGCACACCTCGATCACGTCCTCTCCTTCCAACAGGAGGTTCACCAACACCACCAACACCAGCAGCACCAGCATCATCATGACCACGTCCCTTATTTGCTCTCCTCATTGTGCCCGCAAATGTACTATGTAGCCCTATGTAAGTATTTATTGATACCAATTAATACCTTTTTTTTATTGAAAACACCAACGTAGCCGGACTTTTTCTTTTGGTGCAAGAAATGCACCGCTCACACCAACAGCTGGAAGCTCTCCCTTTAGAACTAGGAGATGATTTTTGAACAATATTGTATCACTAACAGCAACAGCTAGAACCTCTCCCTTTAGAACTAGGAGATGATTTTTGAACAATAACGTGTCACTTACAGCAACAGCTGGAAGCTCTCCGTTTAGAACTAGGAGATGATTTTTGAACAATAATGTGTCACTAACAGCAACAGCTAGAACCTCTCCCTTTAGAACTAGGAGATGATTTTTGAACAATAATGTGTCACTTACAGCAACAGCTGGAAGCTCTCCCTTTAGAACTAGGAGATGATTTTTGAACAATAATCTGTCCCTCTAAGCAACAGCTGGAACCTGGCCCTATAGGAGCAGGCAAAGATTTTTGAACAATAATCTGTCCCTCTAAGCAGAAGCCTCTACCTAGTGCAGTCAGATCGTTGTGTAATGCAGGGTTTGCAATCTGTCACTCAAAGCAGCAGTATGTGAAATCTTAAATTACTCCCACAATCTGATCGTTGTGTACGATCCCACAATCTGATCATTGTGTACAATCGTAATGATCGTTGTGTTAGGCAGGGTTTGATCTGCAATCTGTCACTCAAAGCAGCAGTGTGTGAAATCTCAAATTACTCCCACAATCTGATCGTTGTGTACGATCAAATCGATCGTTGTGTTAGGCAGGGTTTGATCTGCAATCTGTCACTCAAAGCAGCAGTATGTGAAATCTCGATTCTCAAATTTCTGCAATCTGTCCCTCAGAGCAACAGTAGTAGTAATCTCAGGATGCAGGATCACGTGTTAAAATGTCTGCAATCTGTCCCTCACAAAAACGCTGGCAGCTTCCTCTCCCTACACTATTCAGAGTCTCAGAGAGCATGTGACTGCAGCATCAAGTGACTCCAGCTTATATAGAGGCTGAGTCAAATGATGCACTGGCCAATCACAGCCATGCCATTAGTAGGCATGGCTGTGATGGCTTCTAAGAGCAAACCAGTGAAACGCTTGTTGATTGGCTGAACTGCAGCTATTCAACATGCGTGATCAACTACCAGAACCCAGAACCCGAACCCGAACGTTTTTTGAAACATCCGTGTTTGGGTCCGGGTCCCGGACACCCCATAGTTCGGTACGGACCCGAACGTTACAGTCCGGGTTCGCTCAACACTACTCATGACCTTTGAAAGAGTCGCTGATCCGAAGGATGGCCAAAAGAGCAGTGGGCAGGACTGTTAGCTCCTTTCCTGACAGGTGAATCCCAAAAGGCCTACTTTGATTTGGAACCAGTAAAGGCCAGGACTATGAGACTCTAAAGACGGAGATGTGCGCACACCTGGGGGTCACCATGGCTGTCTGGGCTCAACGGGTGCATCAGTGGTCCTACTGCATGGACAAGCCACCCCGATCACAAATGTTCGACCTGATATATCTCATGAGGAAGTGGTTGCAACCTAAGACCTTGCAAAGCCCCCAGATTGTGGAGCGTGTGGTCATGGACTGGTATCTGCGTGTACTCCCTGCTGCTTTGAGGAAGTGGGTCAGTCATGGGGACCCCAAAACTGCCAACCAATTGGTGGTCCTCATGGAGAGATACACTGCTGCTGAGGACTTGTTGCACCCATCTGCGCCCCACTCCAATGTATCTAGGGGTGAAAGATGACCCTTGGAACAGTCTTACTGAGTCTGCTGGGCTAAGGGCCTGGGAAAGTTTGATAAGACTTCTATGGCTAAAGAGACTGTGGGCTCTAGACCTGGAGACTGGCCAAAGAAGCCAGGAAGGTCTTGGGGACCCTTGAGAGGACTGGGTATAGAACATATACAGTGCTACCGATGCCGTGCATTGGGCCATATTGCTGCCCATTGCCCCCTGAATGATGAACCCATGCAATGTGATTATACTTATGTGAATAGACGTCTTTCTCTTTTTGCACATGGCCGCATATACAGCATCATGTTCAAGTCGCATGGAGAAGTAAATATGTGTGATTTTTGTTGATGGGAGACCAGTCATTGCACTGCTTGACTGGGTGTCAAGTGTGGTAACATTGGTAAAAAGCAATTGTGTAAACCCTGCAAGGTTACACCCTAGCACTCTCGGAGTCATTTGCATCCATGGGGAAACTTGTGACTACCAGACGGCGGTAGTTGAGATTGACACCCCTTTCGGTAGTGTGACTCATTCAGTGGGGGTGGTACCTTCACTACTTTATGATGCCCTAGTGGGCAGGGATTTTCCCCATTTTTGGAGGTTATGGGAAGGCACAGAGAGTCTAAAGGATAGAGCTCCCCCTGCTGCGGAAGCACGGGACCTCTCGCCAGACCCGTTTTGCCAAATAGAAAGGGAGACTGGTGGCAGGATTGAGGAAGGAGGAGACCCCATTCCCTTTCCTGTACTGGCTGGGGAGCCCAAGGAGCTGGAAGATAGCTCACAGCGGGGGGCTTATGATCCAGACAATGTCTCTGACCCTGATGGTGAGAGTGAACCGAATGTAGTACCTGACTTAGAGGTCCGGAGAGAGAACTTCTGTACAGATGCAACCCTCCTTAGAGCCAGAGAAAACGTGAAGGTGATGGATAGGGAACCTGTGGACCCTAATTGGGGGGTTTCTTTTCCCTACATGGCGCTTAAAAATGAGTTGTTGTATCAGGTGGTGATACACAGGGAGGACGAAGTGGAACCGCTAGTGGTTCCCAAACCCTTCTGCAGGATGACCCTAGATCTGGCCCACAGGCATGTAATGGGGGGACATCTGGGTATGGAGAAAACCAGGGGGAGAATAACCCAGAGATTCTTCTGGCCTGGGTTGTATGCAGACGTCAAAGAATACTGTAAATCATGCCCTGAGTGTCAAATGATGGCCCCGTCACCCCATTTTCCTAGTCCCTTTGTCCCACTTCCCATAATTGAAGTGCCATTTGAGTGAATTGGCATGGATCTTGTGGGACCAGTAGTAAAATCTGCTTGGGGACACTAGCACATCCTGGTGATCCTGGACTATGTGACCTGCTATCCTGAGGCCATACCCTTGCGGAAAACCTCCACTAAGACTATCGCCAAGGAACTGGTCTAGGTATTTAGTCGGGTGGGGATCCCTAAAGAAATCTTGATGGATCAGGGTACCCCGTTCATGTCCAGAGTGACCAGAGAATTGTGCAAGTTGTACAAAATCTCCCATCTCCGTACCTCTGTTTATCCCCCCCAAACTGACGGTCTAGTGGAAAGGTTCAACAAGACCCCCAAGAGTATGCAAAAAAAAAGGTGGTGGATAAAGATGGGCGAAATTGGGATTTGTTGCTGCCGTACCTCATGTTTGCCATATGAGAGGTTCCGCAGGCATCTATGGGGTATTCCCCTTTAAACTCTTGTATGGTAGACGCCCCAGAGGGCTGCTAGATGTTGAAAAAAAAGACATGGGAAGGAGAGGCCACCCCATATAGAAGCGTCATAGAGCACGTCTCCTTGATGCAGGATCGAATTGCAGCTGTCCTGCCCCTTGTACGAGAGCATATGGATCAAGCCCAGGAAGCCCAGAGCAGGGTTTACAATCGGGGGGGGGGGGCAAAACACGAATTTTCAACCCCATAGACTGAGTGCTGGTTTGAATGTAAATTCCTGGCAAAGTGGCAGGGTCCCTTTGAGAGTAGGGAAAGAGCAGGAAGTAACCTACAAAGTTTACCAGCCTGGGGAAAGGACACTGGAGCAGATTTACTGTGTTAATCTCCTAAAACCGTGGAAGGACAGAAAGAGTTTATTGGCAGTGCCCCCTCCCCAAAAGGACAGGTTACCCCAGACCCCGGATGTCCCCATAACCGAGTCCTTGTCACTGATGCAACAAAACAACATTAAGGAATTTGACAATAAAAATAGAGATTTTTTCTCTTCCCTACCCGGACTGACCACTGTACTACAACATGACATAATCACGGAACCGGGGTCTGTGTAAATGTAAAACCCTACCGAATACCTGAGGCTAGAAGAGAGGTGGTGGTGAGAGAAATAAAAACCATGTTGGAGTTAGACATGATAGAGGAGTCCCACAGCACCTGGTCAAGCCCTATAGTACTGGTCCCAAAGCCCGATGGCTCTATCCAGTTCTGTAATGATTTCAGGAAGCTGAATGAGGTGTCTAAGTTTGACGCATACCCGATGCCTCGGGTTGACGAACTTGTGGATAGGTTGGGAGGTGTCCAGTACATAACAACCCTAGACTTAACTAAGGGATACTGGTAGATCCCCCTAACGGGGGAGCAAAGGAAAAAAACGACCTTCTCTACCCCTGAGGGGTCCTTCCAATACAAGCAAATGCACTTTGGTCTGCATGGGGTCCCTGCATCCTTTCAGAGGATGATGGACAAAACTTTGATGCCGCATCGGCCCTATGCAGTGGCCTATCTGGATGATGCGGTCATCCACAGCCCAGATTGGGAATCACATCTGCCCCAGGTGCAGGCAGTGGTAGATTCGCTGAGGGTAGCAGGTTTAACAGCCAACCCGAAAAAGTGTGCCATAGGTCTAGAGGAGGCCAAATACCTTGGGAATGTTATTGGTCGGGGTCCGATTAAGCCCCAGACCAATAAGATCGAGGCCATTAAAAAGTGGCCCCAACCAGTGAACAAGAAACAGGTTCGTGCCTTCCTGGGGATTGCAGGATATTACCGATGCTTCATCCCCAACGTTGCCACCATTGCCGTCCCTCTGACCGATCTGGGGAAGGGTAGATGGCCAGGAATGGTTAAATGGAATCCCAAAGCAAAGAAGGCCTTCCAGAAGTTGAAGCAAGCCCTTTGTGTACAGCCAGTGCTCATGACCCCAGACTTCACAAAGGAGTTTGTGGTTCAAACCGACACCCTTGAGGTGGGACTAGGTGCTGTTCTTTCCTAGATCAGAGACAGTGAGGAGCACCCGGTCGTCTACTTAAGCAGGAAGCTTAATAGGCATGAAAGGAATTATGCCATTGTGGAGAAGGAGTGCCTGGCTATCAAGTGGGCCTTAGAGGCCCTAAAATGCTAACTGCTGGGAAGGTAAATCAGGGTAGTGACCGACCATGCCCCCTTTAAGTGGATGTGTAACAACCGGAAGAAAAATAGCCGGGTGACTAGGTGGTTCCTGGCCCTACAACCATCGATATGCGTCGTTATGTGAGGCACCACAATGGTGATCATTTTGGATGCATGTGATCATTTTGAGGAGACTAGTGAGAGTCCGACCCGGGTTTTGCCAGCCAACGTGGTAGGGCTGGTTCCGGCCCGGACTTTCTGGTCCACTGAAACCTCTCTCCACCTGCATTTAATGACCAGGAAGAGAGCAGAGTGGAGCTCTATCCTGGGTCTCAGAGGGAGGGAGCTAATCGCCCACAACACATATACCCGTGCTAATGGGTGTAGTACATCAACCAAAGCTCTATAGATTAATAGAATGTGACAACCATGTATCTAATACATGTGAAATATAAGTGAAATATAAACATGAGGGTGCTGCTCCTTCAAAGGTATGGTCGCATACATTTACTGCGGCAGGTTGGCTCCCTGCCAGCCCAGCCCCCCCACAGTTTGAACACGCTGAGGAAACACACTTAACCCCTTGATCGCCCCCTTACTGTTAAGTCATTCTCTGCCATGACATTTATACAGTAAACCATGGCTATTTTTAGCTCTGATCGCTGTATAAATGTCAATGGTCCCAAAAAATGGTCCCCGCTAATAATCACAGATCACCACCATTACCAGCAAAAAAAATAATAAAAACGTCATAAATCAATTCTCATAGTTTGTAGATGCGACAACATTTGCGCAAACCAATCAACGAACGTTTTTGCAATTTTATTTACCAAAAATATGTAGAAGAATACATTTTGGCCTAAACTGATGAATATGTTTGTTTTTTTATCTTTTTTTTTTTAATATGTATTATAGCAAAAAGTAAAAAATATTGTTTTTTTTTTTCAAAATTGTGGCTCTTTGTGTATAGCGCAAAAAATAAAAACCACAGAGGTGATCAAATACCACCAAAAGAAAGTTCTATTTGTGGGAAAAAACATATGTCAAATTTGTTTGGGTACAGCGTTGTACGACCACGCAATTGTCAGTTAAAGCGACGCAGTGCCATGTCTCAAAAAGTGCTCTCGTCAGCCCTTCCAGGGCTGAAGTGGTTAAATCATAGATATATGTGAAAAAGAATGCTCTCCAAGTGAATACTAATACCAATATGTATCACAATAAACTTATATATATATATACACAATCATTTAAATGTCCACATCACGATTCAGAAAAAGAATTTAAAAAATCGGGAACCAAACGAAAAACGTCCATCAATATTGGTGATATTCTCATTCAGGTATAAAGTGCTGTAGTGCCAAGTACTGTAAACAAAATTGGTGCAATCTGTGCTCCCCTCCTGTGTGCCCGCTTTTCATACTTCTCCTTTAACTAGTGCTTTCTATCTACCCTTGCATTTGTAATCTCATTTGATCTTTCCTGACACCATACATTTCTCAAATTCTTAGGCATGGTTTTCTCAGGCACAATTTCCTTAAATGGGGGTTTTGGGAGATGACATATCCCTTAGATTGAAGATTTAGGACTGTAGGGAACTAAATGTAGAATGCTCCACTGAAATGTTAAAAGGCATACAATATTTCTCTGCAGTTGAAGGGCATGTTGATTGACAATATTGCCATTGTCTAAGCCTTGTAAAACAGAAATTAATTTAACAAAGATAGTGTAAACGTTTTTTTTAGTAGTGGGCAGGGTATAATGTAAACTGTCCATAAACAACAAGCTTACACGTCCTTATAAATATCCATGTCAAGCTTTGCCATGCTAGTTTAGGTATGTCAGTTGAAAGTATGTAGGTATGGGGAGCTAATTTGAAGTAGAGAAGTTTGCCTCTTCACAGCTGTTTGAAGGACTACTTGGCTTACAGTTCATCTGTATAGAATTCAGTAAGGTAAAAAAACCTTATGCCTTTACAACCACTTTAATACGGAGTTCCACCCACATTTTACACTCTTCACCATCCAGCACTAATGTGTACCCTTAAAACGAATTGGCATTTTTTTTTGGGGGGGGGTCACTTACTTTATTGCAGCATTTATTATTTTTCACTTCCTCCTTTGTGCCTGTGGCCCCGCACGTCATTTCTGGCTTTGCTTTGGCTTCTGGGAGATGTGTGTCATCAATCCCAGGAGGCAATGGGCATCGCCGGATCGTATCATCGCTTCCTAGTCCCTGGAGGCAGAGGAGAGGTTTCCTATAGCGATTAGACTCGCTCGCGCTGTACTGCGCATGCGCAAAAATGGCAGATGCATGCTGGGTAGCCAGCATGCACGCAATACAGAAGGAAGAACAGCGCGGCTTCAGATGCCCACACAGGAGATGGCCGCGGTCTGAGACTTCACAAAGTTAGAAAACCAAGTTGCACAAATACAAAACATGTCTTAGTTTACAGCATACCTTTAATAGAATACACAAAGCATGAGTATTAGAGGGGTATGTGTAGCTAAAAAGTAAAATTTCAGCCGGAACACTGCTTTAAGGATATTCTGGGTACTCCCTTAGCAGTTAAATATAGAGGGCTATACCATTTGTCCTTAGGTGTGATGTAAACTCATTTTTAACCAGTTGCCGTCCACTGGCCGTGGTTTGACAGCAGCAACTTGGCTTGATATTGTATATCGCCGCCACCTGACGGCGGCTGCGAGATTGCGGCTCGTGGGCGCGCCACGCGTGTGCTCACTGTGTAGAGGGGGAGGCAGGGAGCGGGTAGGGCAGACTCAATGTCCGCCGGCTACTCGTGATCACTCCCCCGCAGTGACAGAATGGGGATCCGTTGCAAACAACGGATCTCCATTCTGACAGGGGAGAAGTAGTGTGAGCGTATGCTCCCAGTATATGGGAGCGGCGATCACTTTCCTCCCCCACTCATCCCAGCCCCCACATAGTTAGTAACACCTCCCAGGGAACACAGTTAACCCCTTGATCACCCCCTAGTGTTAACCCCTTCCCTGCCAATTACATTTACACAGTGATCAGTGCATTTTCATAGCATTGATCGCTGTATAAATGTCGATGGTCCCAAAAAAGTGTCCTAAGTGTCCGACATGTCGGCTGCAATGTTGCAGTACTGCTAAAAATTGCAGATCACCGCCATTACTAGTAAAAAATAAAAAATAAATAAAAACCCCATAAATTAATTCTCATCGTTCGTAAACGCAGCAACTTTTGCGCAAACCAATAAATATAGGCAGATTGCGTTTTTTTTTAACCAAAAATATGAGGAAGAATATATATCGGCCAAAACTGATGAATAAATTTGTTTTTTTACATTTTTTTTTTGGATATGTATTTTAGCAAAAAGTAAGAAATATTGTTTTTTTTTTTTTGCAAAATTGTTGCTCTTTATTTGTTTATAGCGGTGATCAGAAGTGACGCAGAGTTGATCAAATACCACCAAATATCTATATGTGGGAAAAAAGGACGCCAATTTTGTTTGGGTACAACGTTGCACGACCGCGCAATTGTCAGTGCCGAATCGCAAAAAGTGCTATGGTCCTAAAGGGGGAAATCCTTCTGGGGCTGAAGTGGTTAAACACTCATTTATTTAAAAACATTTCCTATATTTATATATTTTTACTTAATTCTTCAGGATAAATCCACCAATATATGTGGTTCCTTAAGATAATTTAAACATGCATGTGACAAACATAGGTCTATTCTTAGACAAAAATAAAAAACAAAAATCAAAAACACCAGATCTGATGGGCCAATTAGTATTTATCTGCTGTGCAATATCAGTACCATGGGTATATTAAAAAAAATATACTAACATCAGTTTAAAAATGTTTAGATTTTATAGATAGTGTTTAGGTAAGTTAGTTTACGTAAATCGTCAATCTAATGATCAACTATGGTTGAACGGGACTGTTGGAAAACCTTTGTCGACCAGCGGCTTGCAGCCAATCTCGCAGGTGTGGATGAGGGAATCCATTCCTCTTTTTTCGATCAGTCAGCCTTAGGCAAAGGCACTCAACTTGATCTCAAGGACAGTTTTTTTTTCAGATATTAAAGGTTGAGATTTTTTGCGTTTATAGGGTTTTCTTTACATTGTGATAAAGTTACTGTAACATTTCCGAAAGGTCCACTTTAGGCATCATAATGTGTTTATACACATTACTTTTATAAATTAAAAATATGCTATATAAGAGATATTTGTAGGGTTTTTTGACAGTAGAAGATATTGTATGAGCCTATACCATGTTTTTATAAGCATTTTGCTATAAAAAGGAAAAATAAAGTTTTTGGCATCCTAAGAATGCACCTCTTACCAGAAGCTTATGGGCTGTAGGGAGACCTGTCTGAGCATTGGATGGTGTTGGCACAGTGGTTGGCAGAACTGGGGAGAGCTGGGCAGTCAGGCAGAGATGCACACAAATCAGTTTGTGCTGATATGATTGATAAAAACTACAGCAGCATGTTGCTGCACATAGAGCATTAAAGCATTGGACAAGAAATTCAGTGCTGGAATACTGTTAAGGCAGCCTACATGGCAGGATTGCACAGAAATAAAGTAGAATCTTAGAGTATTTTTACAACTCTGTTTAAAAAACTGTATTTTGCCTGGAGATAAATTTTAATAAATGCAGTCTGTAACAAGCTGCAGTCCCAAAAATGTATTGTAAGACCCATATCTGGGTGCTATAGCAAAGGGAAAGCCAAAGGGAAGATTATTTTGCCAGCCAATGTGACCTCCTAAAAGAAGAATTCCAAAAATAGGAGGTAGTTAAACAAAAGTCTTTGTAAGTAACAATGATATTTGCACTTTCAGAGAAATATCTCAAAGACCACGCATTAATTCAGAGACAAACTGATATTTCTGTTTAAGTAATGGAAGCTGTCATGGAAAAGTAGGGCACATTTAAACTGATCGCACTTTGCTTTCTGGTCTACTTTACAGTTCCTAACACACTGTGCGATGTTCCAGTATTTCTGTTAAATTCACATTTCCAAAAGATGTATTAGGGCTTAGCATTAGTTCTCTATGAGACAACATAAAAAGGGGAATACAGTAAATGATAGAAAAGTAGGGTAACAATAGGAATGAGTAATATCAAATCCATCTTTTCATGACTATCTCTGCATCACCTTTACATATATTAACATAAATGTTTCTTTATGTGTGGTGTGTGATTTACTAATCCCTATGGGTATTAGGATATAGGTCTTCCTTACCTTGCATTTTATAAATATCTAGAGCACTCAAACATAAACATATGTGCAGCCAGATGTATACCACTGTCCCTTAAATACTAAATTAATTTATTTGAACTTACATGATTATTACCAAGTAACATAGCAGGATCCAAATACCCTAAATCCAGCATTAGTAATAGATTAAAACAACCCTGTCACCAGGTAGAAAAAGCTAAACCAGCAGCTTTTGTAAAAGGAGAAGGGGAATACTTACCTATCTAAAGGGTGGTGTAAAATGTCACTGTCTTGAACAGCATCAGATGCTGCTGCTATGGGTTTCTTCTGGTTGTGTTAGATAGCATGTGCTCCCTGGGTGCTGTGGTTCCTTCCCCTTATATCATTACTGTGTCCAGAAGACTGCCCCTTTACCTCCATGGATGAGTGGCCTGCCAAACACAAGAGCATCCTCTGGTGGGCCAGAGTATGTGATCTAAAAACACCAAAAGATAGTCTAGTGGGGGTGTCATTTCTACCTGTCAGTGTTAAGCTGGTTGTGCATGGTTCTGTTTTTCGATCAGCCAGCAGGCTGAATGAAAAAATAAAAAACTGAACCAATTTCCCCATCCACACGTTCGAGGTGCCTGGGGAAATCTTCCCACTGCACTATTGTAATCTAACAATGGGAACTCCTCCATCATCAGAATACACTAATCAGCACTGCAACCATTGGCCGCAGCTGCTGATCAAGTGGCTTTTTCCAAAGTCCTTTCAGCAGAAGCCAATCAACAGATCAACTTCTATTGAGTGGCAGTGGCCACACATGGAACTAAATTCTGCCGGTCCCTGCTGAACTGGTTGAATTTCTATCCATCTTTGGCCACCTTTATACTCTTTTGTTGCTTTTCTCTCTGTACAGAGCGTTGCACCCCCAGGGTGTTGCTAGGCAGCAATGTACGTAAAGAGAAAAGACCGACGACAATCCACCCGATCTCCTTCCATCAGTACACCCTCTGCCAACGTCATAAACCAACCTTGGGAGTTACTACAGACACACTACTGACCTGGCAGATATTCCTTTCAGGTAGGGAAATGTGGCGTGGCCACAAGAGCCATCTTCTTTAGTAAGTAAGGTAAGTGAACCAGAAAAGCCTAAAGAAATCTCAATAACTGAGTATACTAACAAACTAATATTATTAAACTATTAAATTATAATAAATGTAATTTAAATACATTTAACAAATTACATTAAACTATTATTATATTAAACTATATACAACATATATTGAATAAAAAAACTATACCATGGTGACAGTGCAAGAACGTTGTAATTTATTTGAGATCATTGAATCATTTCCAGATTGGAAATGCTGAGATTTGTGGGGTTTTGGCAGCAATCTTCTTTAGTATGTAAACCAGAAAATGCTAAAGTAATCTAAATAACTTGCTGAATAAAAATTAACAAATTATGTCCCGGGGCAGAGTAAACTTGCTATAATTTATTTGAGCATCATCCACTCACTTCTGGACTGGTAATGCTTAAATTTGTGGGGTTTGGGCCAATTTGTTTAGTAAGAAAAAAAGCCTAAACCTAATTTACTAATAAACGCAACTTTTTTGGGTGAAAATGATTTGGGGGTTACTGACTTTTGGTAATGTTGAGATGGTATTTTGGTGGCCATCTTCTTTAGTAAGTGAGCAAAAAGCCTAAAGTAATACTGTTTATTTATTGAGGCTAACCATTTACAAACTATTTTGTAAGAATTGTAAAATGTATTGGGTGGAGAGGGGGAGGGGGTGACTCACTGCTTGGAAAGGGGATTTGTGGGAACATTTTGGGGCATCCAGAAAGAGACATGTGGAGGCTGGCTGTGGCCATCTTCTTTGGTAAGTCTATAACTAAGTCTTGTGTAACTAATTAGGCTTACCAAATATATACCTAAATCTTTGAACTATCTGGGAATTTAATCATTTTCATTTTGTGCACTCTGTAGTGCTTTATAGAAAGGCTTTTTTCAGCCACACAGGCATTAAGGCTTGCATTGCATCCATGTTATAATGAGCTGATGACTCCACCTGCTGGCTGATTATGTAATTTACAATCACAGGCACAAAGGGGAGCCTATACAGCACATGAAATGGAGCTCCATCTGCTGGATGCAGATTAATTAAACAAATCATTCACATGACATTTACATGACTAAAAATCTTTCTGTAATTTCTGTAAATGTTGTAATGAGGCAAAGGATAAACATAATGTACTATGCCAGGTACAATGTATGTAACATACTATGTCAGTTGTAAAAATAAGATAGCTGTGGTGATTGCTTTTATGAGTACTGTAGTATAGCAAATGTTTTGAGTTCATTATTTCACCTGAATTTTTGTTTTCTTTTGTGATGTATTACAACCACAAACCTGTAATTCTAAAATTTTACTGGGGATCATAACATTTGGTAGCCATAGACTTTGCAATAGAATCATTTCTGAGTCCGTCCCTAGGCCAACACATACCAACCATGATGTAACACAATGCTCTCTGATGATCCCTCCTAAATCAATGGTCACCAAGCAAGATGGGACACATTGAAGACCTCCACAAGTGTTGTCCCATTCTTGATGCCAACCCTAAGATAAAGTTCACAAAACAAGATGTAACACAGTGATGCCCTCCAACAGCATTGCTCCATTCCTGATGCCATCCCCAAATTAATGGTCACAAAGCATGATGCAACATGTTTATGTCCTCCAGAAGTGGACAATGTGAAGTGTTTGTTAGAGGCAAACATACCACTTTTTTCTAAATTGAGCTCAAAGCTTAATCATGCTAGTGTTAAGCTCTAGTTTGAGGTGAGTAGCAACATTTCCAAAAACTAGCTTCTACACTTGTGCACATAAGTTTTGAATAGGCATTTTAACGAAAAGTATATAATGTTTTACCAATAGGGTGTGTTCACATGTCTTAAAAAATAAGGTCAGCCACAGATGAGAAAAGTACGAGGTGCACCAAAAGAAAAAAAAGTAAATTAGTTCACAAAAAGGAATTACAAGCCACCAAAAACTCAGCTCGTGGTCACCAAAAAAATGTGCTTGCAAACACATGCTACAATTTCTAACTCTGTCCAATCTGCAAGTTTGTCTGTCAATGACCAGGTGACCAAACTGGCATGTTTGGAGGAAAATATAGGTGGTAAAAGGGCCCCACCACAATGTGGAAGCTCTGACCACTTTGAGCTGTGGTGGTAAAAATTAGTGGTATAACCTGGGCTCATCCTTACACACTGGGTAAATCCTGGGCTTGTCCTTAACACTTCGATAAACAGCATGCAAATATGGAAAATCTGTCATCTGCATAGGGTTCATCCACAACATGAAAACTCTGTCCACGTTGAGCTCCATTAGTGATAAATCCTGGGCTCACACTTACCCTGAGTGTCAAAAGGAGCCCAGCATTTACCGCTAATTGAGTTCAAGGTAACCAGAGCTTTCCTATTTTGGTGAGACCCTATGCAGATTACAATCGTTCTGTGGTGGACTCACAGACATATATGTGCAAACAAAAAATATTTGAATAGGATACACAATGCATTGGTGGGGGATCTCCAGTCGGCATTGTTTTTGGTTGCCCCTGTGTCTGCCTGTGAAGTGGTTTATAAAGCAGTTCTGGTTGTGTTTTAAATACATACAGTACTACAAAATGGTCACGTACATATTTTACATTGTATAGTATGTTGACAAATTTTTAATCTTGAAACCTATTTGGTTGATCTTTAAAAAAAATGTTGTCACATGAGTTTCACAGTGATCCCACTGTTCCATCCTGAGGAAGTGGACCAAGTCTGCAAAATGTGTTGAAATGGGATGTCACATCACCATCGGTCATGATCCTGCTATATACAGGATGCTGCTAACAGGTTTAAATGGTTAATGGGCAATGGTGCCAGGCACGTTGTGCAGAACAGTGTCAATAGTGCAATAACAAAAATCATGTATCAACCTGTAACTTTTTAATGTTTTGTTCTAAATTTAATATATTTAATAATTAATTATTATGATTTTTATTTATGAATTGACAGAATCCCTAAGTGTTAGCTGTAAAGTCAGAATATATATATATATATATATATTTTTTTTTTTTTTTTAATATAAATCACACCATAGACAGCGTAGACAACATAGTGAAGCAACAAATAAGCCAGGGTGTTAGAAAAGCTGCTACGTTCAGTGGGGATATGGCCAGTACACAGGATGTTGCAGTGAAAGAACATCACAGCATGATTCTATAAAACGTCAATGAGGACAGTGCAGGAGAATTTTTTCCCTTTACTCAATGTTAGTAGTACAAATGGAGAAGCCAATCTGGTATTTTAAAAGAGAAGCTGGAAGAGTTTTGAATGTGTGCTGTTAATATTATTGGCTGCTCATTTGATGGTAGTGCAAACTTAAGTTGGATGTTATAATGGAGTAAAGGCCCACATCAAAATAATGTCATGCTGTATACATGTGGTGTTAAGTTCACAGCTGTCATAAAAATGCTTGATGCCAAAGAATCTACAGAAAGCATACAAAAGATATGAAAGCTTGTTTATCTCTTTTCTGTTTATGCAAATCTTTGATTTTGCTGGTCCAGTTTCAGAGTATCTGCAAACACATAGATTAAGGATTTTACAGGGATGGCAAATAGTGGATATTGACAAAGATAAAATTATGATGCCCAGAGATTCATTTAAAAACCTAACTACACTAGTGGACTTTTTTTTTTGCCACAAAATCAAGCAGTACCCTTCTGGAGCATTCAGAAGAGGAGCCAGAGGAGGTGGAATTATCAGAGCAGGTGGTGAAGAGGTGATAGCAGCTAACAAGTAGGGTTGTAACTGATTCAAATGTATGAGTAGACTATGGAATAACTCAAATGTTTGGTTGTGATTAAGGCTTTACTGCTCAGTTAAGGGAGACAGGTGTAGTAGGGTCTCTAGTGGGGATATACAGTATCTGCATGGCTTGAGCACATCTAACTCTTTCGATTTCCTTACTAATGACAGTTGACAGGCAGATACCCAAAGTTAAAAGTCAAAATGCAAGTGTGTAGTCTGTAAACAAACCATTCAAGGCAGAACAAGGTTAGAACAGAAATGCAAAACAGATAAGGGGATGGGGGTGTCTAAGCAAATTTATAACACAGGCAAAGGCAGCAGAAAGATGAACAGCATCGGGCTATAGAAGCTCGGGTTGAACCACGTAAGCACATGCTTATAAGCAGTAAGATGCTGCAAAAAGTGTCAGATCTCCCTAGCCATGAATATACAGGCAGATATGATCCTCCCTAAACACAGTCAGCACACTGAGCACATTCATGATCAAAGCTTTAGTGTGCCAATGTTCAGAATCAGCTGAATTTCAGATCAGGAACTCAGTGTACCCAATCTGCATTGACCTTGTTGTCTTAAAGACAAACTGTTACCACCTAATTATATTATTACTCACCAGGATGTGCAATTAGGATACACATACATAAATTAGAACCTATCACATAGTCTATATAAGGCCACATGTTAGAGGTAGAAAAAAATCATAAATATATTAAATATGTCGCTTGAACTTGAAGTGTAATTAAAAGCAAACCTTTTTTTTGTTTTGGATAGAGTGAAGAGGGATTAGAACACCTGGCAGGTTTTTATTGCTGCTTGTGCCCATTAGGGAGATTCATCCTCTCTTTTTGTCCTGTTTACCATTATCGTTGAAAGTGAAAGTAAACCCCCATTTTGGGTTGACACCAGAACAATAATAAAGGGGAAATCTTCCAATTGGAACAGTAGTTCTGGTGACCTTGGATACACCCCACAATTTCCTCACTTTGGAGGAATTTTCTCTCACTTCCTGTTTTAGTTATGTGACAGGAAGTGAGGGGAAATCTCCCCTATGGGACACAATTAACAAAAAGTCCAAACAGGGGTTATAACACACACACACACACACACACACACACACACCAAATGAAAAAAAAGGTCTTTAGTTACACTTTTAGCCCCCTCGCTGA
This sequence comes from Glandirana rugosa, assembly GCA_018402905.1. Classification (NCBI taxonomy): domain Eukaryota; kingdom Metazoa; phylum Chordata; class Amphibia; order Anura; family Ranidae; genus Glandirana; species Glandirana rugosa. Next base: position 127,520 of record BLSH010340655.1, on the reverse strand, counting down.
TGCCAACATCTTCAACTAGTTTTCTTCCAGGTTTGACAACTTTGGCAATCTTGATTTGCTAACTTGGGATGATGTAACTCTAGCACTCACTCACATGAGTTAATTCATCATGTACACTGAGTTGCACATATGCTGCTCACTGTACATTGTACATTAATTGTAGTTTGGAAGTTGGCAGGTAAGAAGCATTTTTTTTGCAGAAGAGTCATAGTAATTTTTTTTGCAATAAAAAGCCATCTTGGTAAAAATTATATTAATAATTAGATTATACTGCGTTTGTGTGCCCTAACATTAATTCAACTTTTTTTCTGGATACCATAGATTTACTAAGTATTTACAGAAACATTGCAGAAAAAAACAAAATCAGGGAAATCATCTTTTTATTTTATCTGCCTCTGTCTTCCGAATATACAGTGGGGCAAAAAATTATTTAGTCAGCCACCAATTGTGCAAGTTCTCCCACTAAAAAAGATGAGAGAGGCCTGTAATTTTCGTCATAGGCACACTTCAACTATGAGAGACAGAATGAGAAAAAAAAATCCAGAAAATCACATTGTCTGAGAATTTATTTGCAAATTATGGTGGAAAATAAGTATTTGTTCCCCTACAAAAAAGCAAGATTTCTGGCTCTCACAGACCTGTAACTTCCTCTTTAAGAGGCTCCTCTGTCCTCCACTCATTACCTGTATTAATGGCACCTGTTCGAACACGTTATAAGTATAAAAGACACCTGTCCACAACCTCAAACAGTGAGACCCCAAACTCCACTATGGCCAAGACCAAAGAGCTCTCAAAGGACACCAGAAACAAAATTGTAGACCAGCACCAGGCTGGGAAGACGGGATCTGCAATAGGTAAGCAGCTTGGTGTGAAGAAATCAACTGTGGGAGCAATTATTAGAAAATGGAAGACATACAAAACCACTGATAATCTACCTCAATCTGGGGCTCCACGCAAGATCTCACCCCGTGGGGTCAAAATGATCACAAGAATGGGGAGCAAAAATCCCAGAACCACATGGGGGGACCTAGTGAATGACCTGCAGAGAACTGGGACCAAAGTAACAAAGGCTACCATCAGTAACACACTACGCCACCAGGGACTCAAATCCTGCAGTGCCAGACATGTCCCCCTGCTTAAGTCAGTACATGTCCGGGCCTGTCTGAAGTTTGCTAGAGAGCATTTGGATGATCCACAAGAGGATTGGGAGAATGTCATATAGTCAGATGAAACCAAAATAGAACTTTTTGGTAAAAACTCAACTTGTCGTGTTTGGAGGATAAAGAATGCCGAGCTGCATCTAAGAACACCATACCTACTGTGAAACATGGGGGTGTAAACATCATGCTTTGGGGCTGTTTTTCTGCAAAGGAACCAGGATGACTGATCCATGTAAAGGAAAGAATGAATGGGGCCATGTATCGTGAGATTTTGAGTAAAAACCTCCTTCCATCAGCAAGAGCATTGAAGATGAAACATGGCTGGGTCTTTCAGCATGACAATGATCCCAAACACACCACCCGGGCAACGAAGGAGTGGCTTCATAAGAAGCATTTCAAGGTCCTGGAGTGGCCTAGCCAGTCTCTAGATCTCAACCCCATAGAAAATCTTTGGAGGGAGTTGAAAATCTGCGTTGCCCAGCGACAGCCCCCAAAACATCACTGCTCTAGAGGAGATCTGCATGGAGGAATGGGCCAAACTACCAGCAACAGTGTGTAAAAACCTTGTGGAGACTTACAGAAAACGTTTGACCTCTGTCATTGCCAACAAAGGGTATATAACAAAGTATTGAGATGAACTTTTGTTATTGACCAAATGCTTATTTTCCACCATAATTTGCAAATAAATTCTTTAAAAATCAGACAATGTGATTTTCTGGATTTTTTTTTTTTCTCATTCTGTCTCTCATAGTTGAACTGTACCTATGATGAAAATCACAGGCCTCTCTCATCTTTTTAAGTGGGAGAACTTGCACAATTGGTGGCTGACTAAATACTTTTTTGCCCCACTGTATATACAACCCCACTTTCAAAAAAGTTGGAACGCTGTGTTAAATCTACATAAAACAGGATTAGCCCAGGTTCACATACTGTGGGAATGAAATTGTGCACGTTCAGCTGAACTTGCATGATTTCATACCCGCCTGTCAGTCCAACTTCGGGGGATGATTTTAGAGACATCTGTGTGGGTCCCTGCACAGATGTCTATTGAAAACGCAAAAAAAGTCACCAAAAGTAGTTACAGAAACTACTTTTGGCAATCAGTGCAGTGCCGAAATGTTGGAGTTGCACTTATTCGGACGGTGCCGTTGCTGGCAAATGCCTCCAATTTGGCATGGGATTTGACATGTCAAATCGCATGCCAAATCATACCAATGTGAACTTAGGCTTAAACTGAGAAGATGCACCATTTTAGGAAAATAAAATAAAATTGAAATGAATGGCAGCAACATGCCTCAAAAAAGCTGGGACAGGGCTACAAAAAGCTGGCAAAATAAGTGGTACTAACAAGGAAGAGCTGTAAGAACATTTTGCAACAAAATAGGTTAATTGGCAACAGGTCATTAACAGGTCATTAACATAATTAGGTATAAAAAGAGCATATTGTCAAACAATTTCAGAATAATGTTCCTCAATGTAAAACTGCACAGGCTTCAAATATATAATCATCATCTACACGTAACATCATCAAAAGAATCTGAAAAATATCTGTGTACAGGGGACAAGGCCAAAACACAATATTGGATGCTTGTGATCTTCAGGCCCTCAGATGGCGCTATATTTAAAAAACAGAATGAGTCTGTGATGGAAATCACTGCATGGCTCAGCAATAATTATAAAAAATAATAATATAATAATAATACATTTTATTCAATAATGTAATAACATCAAAAACACTGAAATTTGTCCAAACAAGGGTGCAATATTCCAAGTCACTGTAATACTAGACACTGAATATTGGTTTAGTATACATCCCGGGTAAGATAACTTTTGAAACATGGGACTGCACAAAGTCTGACATCACAATCAGGACAATGGAACCTGGTTTCCTTTTTGATTTTCTTTCCACTGTCATCTCACTTCGAGCAACAAACCACGCACATCCTTGTAGGTGCTGACTTTTTCTCGGCTGGTGGGATGTAGTCCATGAAGTGACGACCAGCCAGGCGTTCCGGGTTGACAATGCCAACAGCACGACGTCCAGCTCTATTCACAGTCACTGATTGTGTTTGGTGGTTCACAAAGATACGTTTGGCAACTTTCCAAATGAAGTCAGAATGAATCACAGGCGTGTCACTCTTTTTTTTAGCATAATTTAGGCATTCCACAAGCATTGTTTAACCACTTGCCGACCGCCAACCGCAGGTTGACGGTGACAAGGTGGCTCGATATCGCAAACCGCCATCATACGACGGCGGCTGCGATATCATGCACTGTGAGCGCACGCACGCCGCCGGAGGCGCGCTCACTGTGTTCGGGGGGGCCAGGGAGCGGGTGCGTCGGACTCGATCTCCGCCGGCTACCCGCGATGCCCCCCCCCCACAGTGAAAGAACGGAGGTCCGTGTATGTAAACACGGATCTCCGTTCTGTGTGAGGGGGAAGGGCTGTGATCACAGCCTTCCTGTAAATGGAAGCTGTGATCACTCCCCTTCCCCTGCCAGTCAAACACTGTCACAGTTAGAACACGCCAGGGAACACAGTTAACCCTTACAGCACCCCCTCCAGGTTAACCCCTTCACTGCCAATGGCATTTACACAGTAATCAGTGCATTTTTATAGCACTGATCGCTGTATAAATGCCAATGGCCCCAAAAAAGTGCCAAAATGGTCCGACATGTCCGCCCCAATATCGCAGTACCACTACAAATCGCAGATCGCCGCCATTACTAATAAAAAATTTAAAAAAAATAAAAACCCCAGAAATGAATTCTCATCATTAAAAAATTAAAAGAGTATGGAGATCTCCCAAATTTCAAAATAAACCCTGTAAAATCTGAAATTTTGAATATTTCCCTAGATGAAAGGGAGGAAATAAAGACAGAGTTCCCATACACCTGGGGAAAAGGGGTACTAGAATACTTGGTAATAAAACACAGTCACTAAGAGACTTGTACCAAGTAAATTATATACCACTCCTTAATGAGGTGAAAAATAGTACACCGGCCTATAACTTGGTTAGACAGAATAAATTATATTAAAATGAATATTCTCCCGAAAATTCTCTATAAATTTCAGATGTTACCTATTTCATTGCCACAGAGGTACTTTGCAAAAATGAAATCAATAATGAAGAAATGTATATGGCAGAATAAGAAACCAAGAATACATATTTCAATGTTATGAGTGTGGTGGTTCCCTGGCGCTGTTGTGGGGGGTACCCGTGATTCTGGAATGAAAACAGGGCTACGCGCTTGGAGCCACAGCTCCTTCTAGTGGCCTAGATACACACTGGCAGGGTGCCTATTTTAAAAGGGATGGACAGAGAGCTGAGAACGCCCAGTGATGATACATATTACCAATAAAAAATGCAAATACATTTGTCATATGAGTGGAAGAGATTGGGAATGGATGGGGGGGGGGTGAAGGGGGAGAGAAAGGGGCAACATTTTTATATCTTTTTTTCTATTTTCATTCCTATCCTAGCCCATACATATATATATATATAGATATATATATATATATATATATATATATATATATACAGTGGGCACGTTAAGTATGCAGACCCCCATAAATTTTTCACTCTTTGTTATATTGCAGCCATTTGCTAAAATCATTTAAGTTCATTTTTTCCCTCATCAATGTACACACAGCACCCCATATTGACAGAAAAACACAGAATTGTTGACATTTTTGCAGATTTAGTAAAAAAGAAAAACTGAAATATCACATGGTCCTAAGTATTCAGACCCTTTGCTCAGTATTTAGTAGAAGCACCCTTTTGATCTAATACAGCCATGAGTCTTTTTGGGAAAGATGCAACAAGTTTTTCACACCTGGATTTGGGGATCCTCTGCCATTCCTCCTTGCAGATCCTCTCCAGTCCTGTCAGGTTGGATGGTGAACGTTGGTGGACAGCCATTTTTAGGTCTCTCCAGAGATGCTCAATTGGGTTTAAGTCAGGGCTCTGGCTGGGCCATTCAAGAACAGTCACGGGGTTGTTGTGAAGCCACTCCTTCGTTATTTTAGCTGTGTGCTTAGGGTCATTGTCTTGTTAGAAGGTAAACCTTTGGCCCAGTCTGAGGTCCTGAGCACTCTGGAGAAGGTTTTCGTCCAGGATATCCCTGTACTTGGCCGAATTCATCTTTCCCTCAATTGCAACCAGTCGTCCTGTCCCTGCAGCTGAAAAACACCCCCACAGCATGAAGCTGCCACCACCATGCTTCACTGTTGGGACTGTATTGGACAGGTGATGAGCAGTGCCTGGTTTTCTCCACACATACCGCTTAAAATTAAGGCCAAAAAGTTCTATCTTGGTCTCATCAGACCAGAGAATCTTATTTCTCACCATCTTGGAGTCCTTCAGGGTTTTTTTTTTTAGCAAACTCCATGTGGGCTTTCATGTGTCTTGCACTGAGGATAGGCTTCCGTCGGGCCACTCTGCCATAAAGCCCCGACTGTTGGAGGGCTGCAGTGATGGTTGACTTTCTACAACTTTCTCCCATCTCCCGACTGCATCTCTGGAGCTCGGCCACAGTGATCTTTGGGTTCTTCTTTACCTCTCTCACCAAGGCTCTTCTCCCCGGATAGCTCAGTTTGGCTGGACGGCCAGCTCTAGGAAGGGTTCTGGTCGTCCCAAACGTCTTCCATTTAAGGATTATGGAGGCCACTGTGCTCTTAGGAACCTTAAGTGCAGCAGAATTTTTTTTGTAACCTTGGCCAGATCTGTGCCTTGCCACAATTCTGTCTCTGAGCTCTTCAGGCAGTTCCTTTGACCCAATGATTCTCATTTGCTCTGACATGCACTGTGAGCTGTAAGGTCTTATATAGACAGGTGTGTGGCTTTCCTAATCAAGTCCAATCAGTATAATCAAACACAGCTGGACTCAAATGAAGGTGTAGAACCATCTCAAGGATGATCAGAAGAAATGGACAGCACCTGAGTTAAATATATGAGTGTCACAGCAAAGGGTCTGAATACTTAGGACCATGTGATATTTCAGTTTTTCTTTTTTAATAAATCTGCAAAAATGTCAACAATTCTGTGTTTTGCTGTCAATATGGGGTGCTGTGTGTACATTAATGAGGAAAATAAATGAACTTAAATGATTTTAGCAAATGGCTGCAATATAAAAAAGAGTGAAAATTTAAGGGGGTCTGAATACTTTCCGTACCCACTGTGTATATATATATATATATATATATATATATATATATAAAATTACTACACTTAGGTGCGCCTTCCTCCTTTCCTTTGTTTTAACTTTCAATGTTATGTAGCAGCAAAGACTGGGGGGGAGTATCAGCACCTGATATAAAGAGTTATTACCAAGTGGTAATTATAGCAAGTATGATTGAGTGGACAAACAGAACAAAGATAAAAGATGGGTAGAAATAGAGAATAAAATAAATAGGGTTCAATTAAGTAAAGTGATTTGGGTACCACAAAAGTTTAGGAAGTTAGAAGTGACCAACACGGGATAACAAGAAATGCATTAAAAATCTGGGACACGATACACAAGAGAGCAGGAACGGAGTTATAATTCTCCATTATTATCACTTGAGGGCCCAAATTATTTTCCAACAGGGGAAATGAGGGGAAAAAAAGTGAATGGATTTAAGTACAATTAAAGAGGAAGTAAACCCAGATGGGGTTTACTTCCTCTATGTTCCCCTGTAAAGTAGAAACATAATGGGCTACTATGCATCGCATAGTAGCCCATTATGTGCCACTTACCTGCAAACAAAGCCTGAGGCATCCAGCGATGTCCCCGCTACAGGCCGCGTCCATCTTCGGCCTCTCTTCCTTCCGGGGCCGCCGCTCCAGTGCTGTGACTGGCCGGAGTCACATGATGTCACTCCAGCGAAATGGGAGCCCCCAGTCATGGCACGGTCACAGTGGAGGAACGGCACGCAGGCCGTTCCTTCACTGCGCATGTGCCGACATGACGTCGGCACAGCTTCAACAGTGCATATCTCTTGAACCGTACAGGTTTAGGAGATATGCTTACCTGTAGGTTAAAGTGGATGTCACAAGTTGACAACCACTTTAAAAGACGTAATAAAAAGTGGAACAATTTGCGTAAATTGGGAACTAAAAATTAGGGAGGAGTTTGAGGTATTGAATTGGTGGAGGTATCTGCAGCTGAAGCACTTTGTTGACTCCCTATCAAAACAGATCAGATCAGGAAAATAATTAAATCCATTAGAAAAATGTGATCAGAGTAATACTGTTAAACACGGTATAGCTAAGATATATGGGATAATCATGGAGATGATGGAGGCAGAGATACCTCAATTTATTAACAAATGGGAAGGGGAGATGGGAACATGGGTGAACCAGCAACAAATAAGAAACATTTTGAGAGCAGTCTTTGGAACGGCATCGGATACACACACGCCGGAAATGAATTACAAAAGCTTAGCACGTTGGCACATAACCCCTGTGATTAAACATAAGTATCAGAGTGATATTTCCCCATTATGCTGGAGGGGTTGTAATAAGGTGGGCACATTTCACATCTGGTGGGACTGCCCAAAAATTAGGGACTACTGGCAAAAAGTACAAAAACATATAGAGGAGATTACTGAACTAGAGGTAGTAGATGACCCCGGGTTTGCTTATATCACAGCTCATAACAACCATTAAAACTATATAAACAGTCTATAGTACCGCATTTAATTAACGTAGCGAAAAGTGCAATACCAAAAAAATGGAGGGACCCCGAAAGCCCTACCCTAGGAGATTGGTGTGGAGAGTGGAATACATATATAAGATCGAGAATTTAAGTAACGAAGAAGAAGGACAATTAGAAAGTGTAAAGAAATTATAGAAAAATGGGAGAAGTTCAAAGAAACTAGTATATATATATATATATATATATATATATATATATATATATATATGAAAATTATACTGGGGGGGAGTTAAGATGAACAAAGGAGGCAGATTAGAATGGATCCTCTTCCCTCCCGGGAGGTTGGGATTAAGAGAAGAGTGTATTATTAGACGGCGTTAGAGTGGGTGGGAAAGTGGGGGGGGGGGGCAGATGGACAGGCATAGGGGGATAGTATCTTTGTTTTTCTAAATTATTTGGATCTTGATCATTTTTGAAAATATGGATATTTTTTTTAAAAAGTAACAGATTACAATGTATTGTGTGTGTTATGTTTTGTACTTTGTTGAATGTGCCGATGGTTCCTCCCCCATACGTCGCAACACTCACAGGGAACGAAACCGGGAACACAGATGCATCGGGCAGAGGATCTGGCCGGAGGATACAGCGGGAGGACATTGCGGGATCATAGGGACAAGGTAAGTAACTGTACATGGATGTACATTACTGTGGTGTAATCCCGAGTGTGGCTTGGGGTTACCGATTTTGGTACTGAAAAGTAACCCTGAGCCACACTCTGGATTACCGCCGGGGAGGTTAAAATAAGAGGGGGTGCTACACCGCAGTAAACATTGCCCTGTCCCAAATTTTTTAGGTCATGTTGCTGCCATCAATTTCAAAATTATGTATTTTCTTAAAATGCCAGTGTGTCTCAGTTTACACAATTGAGTTAATTCATCTCAGCTCCAAGCCATGCCACGATTGTAGACTGAGGTGCACATGCACTGCTCACAGTATATTGTACATTAAGTAGTTTGCAAGCTGGTAGGTAAGAAGCAGTCTTTTGCAGAAGTGACATAGTACTTCTTTTTGCAATAAAAAGCCATCCTGGTAAAAATTTGGAAATTACAGTATCTCACAAAAGTGAGTACACTCCTCACATTTTTGTAAATACTTTATTATACCTTTTTATGTGACAACACTGAAGAAATTATACTTTGCTACAATGTAAAGTATTGAGTGTACAGCTTGTAGAACAGTGTCAATTTTCTGTCCCCTCAAAATAATTCACCACACAGCCATTAATGTCTAAACTGCTGGCAACAAAAGTGATTACAGTGAAAATGTCCAAATTGGGCCCAATTAGCCATTTACCCTCCCCGGTGTCATGTGAGTTGTTAGGTGTTAAGAGGTCTCAGGTGTGAATGGGGAGCAGGTGTGTTACATTTGGTATTATCACTCTCACTCTCTTATACTGGTCACTGGAAGTTCAACATGGCACCACATGGCAAAGAACTCTCTGAGGATCTGAAAAAAGGAATAGTTGCTCTACACAAAGATGGCCTAGGCTATAAGAAGATTACCAAGACCCTGAAACTGAGCTGCAGTACGGTGGCCAAGAGCATACAGCAGTTTAACAGGACAGGTTCCAGTCAGAACAGGCCTCGCCATGGTCTACCAAAAAAATAGTTGAGTGCACGTGCTCCGCGTCATATCCAGAGGTTAACTTTGGGAAATAGACGTATGAGTGCTACCAGCATTGCTGCAGAGGTTGAAGGGGTGGGGGGGTCAGCCTGTCAGTGCTCAGACCATATGCTGCACACTGCATCAAATTGGTCTGCACGGCTGTCATCCCAGAAAGAAGCATCTTCTAAAGATGATGCACAAGAAAGCCGGCAAACAGTTTGCTGAAGACAATCAGATTTAGGACATGGATTACTGGAACCATGTCCAGCAGTCTGATGAGACCAAGATAAACTTATTTAGTTCAGATGGTGTGAAGCGTGTGTGGCAGCAACCAGGTGAGGAATACAAAGACAAGTGCGTCTACAGTCAAGCATGGTGGTGGAAGTGTCATGTTCTGGGGCTGCTTAAGTGCTGCCAGGCAGCTAATATTTTCACAAGGTGGTAGCAGTGTCTGTCGTATTTATCGTAGAACAGGTTGCCTTTACCTTGCCATTTACAAAAGGTGTGAAGTCAAGTTAAGAAAGTTGAAGTTAACCTGTTAGCTCGTCACATACATTTTAACCACTTCCCTACCACCATATACAGAATGACGGCCGGGAAGTGGTTAAGCTATCCTGACTGCGTGTCATATGACGTTCAGCAGGAAAACAAGCCAGAGCGTGCCTGCAGGGGCACACAGCGCAGCGATCAGTGGTGTGGTGTGTTAGTCTGACACACCGCATCTCCGATCGTGGTAAAGAGCTTCTGTCAGAAGCTCTTTAGCACGTGATCAACTGTGACGAATCACCACCAGGGAATGCCCACCCAGGAACCACCAGGGAGACAACTAGGGAGCCCACCCAGGGACCACCAGGTAAGGGGCACAGTGCCCAACAGGGATGGCACTCAGTGCCATCTTGGATGCCACCCGGGACCACCAGGGAATGCCAGGGAAGGACCAGTTCACTAAGGGAACCATGAATGCCAACATGTACTGTGACATACTGAAGCAGAGCATGATCCCCTCCCTGCAGGGCAGTATTCCCACATGATTACGATCCCAAACGCACCTCCTAGATGACCACTGCCTTGCTAAAGGAGCTGAGGGTGAAGGTGATGGCCTGGCCAAGCATGTCTCCAGACCTAAACTCTATTGAGCATCTGTGGGGCATCCTCAAACAGAAGGTGGAGGAGCGCAAGGTCTCTAACATCCACCAGCTTCGTGATGTCATCATGGAGGAGTGGAAGAGGACCCCAGTGGCAGCCTGTGAAGCTCCGGTGAACTCTATGCCCAAGAGGGTTAAGACAGTGCTGGAAAATAATGGTGGCCACACAAAATAATGACACTGTGGGCCCAATTTGGACATTTTCACTTAGGGGTGTACTCACTTTTGTTGCCAGCAGTTTAGACATTAATGGCTGTGTTGAGTTATTTTGAGGGGACAGCAAATTTACACTGTTATACAAGCTGTACACTCACTACTTTACATTGTAGCAAAATGTAATTTCTTCAGTGTTGTCACATGAAAAGATAGAATAAAATATTTATAAAAATGTGAGGGGTGCACTCACCTTTGTGAGATACTGTATATTGTGTTTGTGCCCGCTAACATTATATCAACATTTTTTTTTTTTTGTGCCATAGATTTCATAAGTATTTGCACAAACATTGCAGAAAAATAATTGGGACAATCGTCTTTTTGTTCTATAGTTCCTCTACCTTCTGAAAATATATACACCCCCAGCATTCCAACTCTTTAGGAATGGAGGTTGTAGTTTGGATGATCTTTAGTGAACTTTAAGGCCCATAATGTGAATTTTAGCATATGTGTAAAAAAATGGAAACTTGGCCTGGCATTGAAAGTGTTAATAATCGTTTACCAACAAAACCCATTTCCTCCTGGTGCTCTTTTATGCTCCAAAGTTAACACTTTGCATTAGCTTCCAGAATGAACTGAAAAATAGGTTTTGAAACAGAGTGCCTATAAAATTGGGATTGGAATATATCTCTGTGGAAGCCCTACAGAAACAAAATAGGAAACAAATCAAGCTTGACATCTCCTGGTTTTGTCTACTTTTCATACGTTTCCAGTCACTCTGGCAGAGTACAAAAAGTAATTAAAATATACTGAATACCAAGGCCTTGGTGACATGATAACAACCTGACTAAGATTAACAAAGAATGAAACAGTAGGTCATTATTACAATAATAAGATGGAACACCAAAACTACATTAGTTCTGCTGCTGTGGTTTTGATATCAAACCTGCTCTATTCATATTTAGAAATTCTGCTCTTCATCGACAAAAGAATGGCAAACAAAGCACAGGAAGCGCATTGGAGACATTCTTTGGCTGCCATTGCTGATTTCTGCATCTAAAAGCGCTGATTTCCTGGCTATCAAATTTATCCAGTGTTCTTCTTTCTAAATTACAGAACCAGAAGAAACGTGCAGACCAAGAATTCAGACTGTACTTTGATGTCACTTGATGCATGCTTGTTCCATGGCAGTGACTACAAGTACTGAAATCAATGAATTCCAGGCAGCTAACATTTTCAGAAGGTGGTAGCAGTGTCTGTCGTATTTACCGTAGAACAGGTTGCCATTACCTTGCCATTTACAAAAGGTGTGAAGTCAAGTTAAGAAAGTTTAAGTTAACCTGTTAGCTCGTCACATACATTTTAACCACTTCCCTACCACCATATACAGAATGATGGCTGGGAAGTGGTTAAGGTATCCCGACTGCGTGTCATATGACATCCAGTAGGAAAACAAGCCGGAGTGTGCCTGCAGGGGCACACAATGCACCGATCAGTGGTGTGGTGTGTTAGTCTGTCACGCCGCATCTCCGATCCTGGTAAAGAGCTTCTGTCAGAAGCTCTTTACCACGTGATCAACTGTGACGAATCACCATCAGAGAATTCCCACCCTGGAACCACCAGGGAGACAACCAGGGAGCCCACCCTGACCACCAGGGACCCCACCCAGGGACCACCAGGTAAGGGGCACAGTGCCCAACAGGGATGGCACTCAGTGCCATCTTGGATGCCACCCGGGACCACCAGGGAATGCCAGGGAAGGACCACCAATATAGTGCCATCTAGCATTGCCATCTATCTGTGCTCACCAGTGCCACCTAGCAGTGCCCCCCAATGCCACCTATCAGTGCTACCCATCAGTGCCCAGTGCCGTCTATCAGTGCCCATCAGTGCTCCTATGAGTGCCCATCTGTGCCGCCTATGAGTGCCCATCAGTGCCGCCTATGAGTGCCCATCAGTGCCACTTATTAGTGCCACCTATCAGTGCCCGTCAGTGCTGCTTATCAGTGCCGCCTATCAGTGCTGCATATATGTGCCTCATCATCAGTGCCATCTCATCAGTGCCACCTCATCAGTGCCAATCAGTACTACCTCATCAGTGCCCATCAGTGCCTGTCAGTGTAGCATGGAGAAGACATACTTATTTACAAAGTTTTGTGACAAAAACAAATAAAAACTGTTTTTTTTTTTCAAAATTTCAGTCTTGTTTTATTTGTAGTGCAAAAATAAAATTCCCAGAGGTGATCAAATATCACCAAAAGAAAGCTCTATTTGTGGGAACAAAATTATAAAAATGTTGTTTGGGTACAGTGTAGCATGACCATGCAATTGTCATTCAAAGTGTGACAGAGCTGAAAGCTGAAAATTGATCTGGGCGGGAAGAGGTATAAGTGCCTGGTATTGAAGTGGTTAAAGGAAAGTTGCAGCTGTCCTTTAAAGTATATCTAAACCCAAGAAAAATATATATAAATTCACTGGCCACTTTATTAGGTACACCTGCTCAATTGCTTGGTAACACAAATTGCTAATCAGCCAATCACATGGCAGCCAATCAATGCATTTCAGAATCTAGATGTGGTGAAGACAACTTGCTGAAGTTAAAACTGAGCATCAGAAATAGGGAAGAAGTGGGATTTAAGTGACTTTGAACATGGCATGGTTGTTGGTGCCAGACAGGCTGGTCTTAATATTTAAAAAACTGCAGATCTACTGGGATTTTCACGCACAACTATCTCTAGGGTTTACAGAGAATGGTAGTAGCAGCAGCAGAAGACCACACCAGGTGCCCCTTCTGTCAGCTACGAACAGGAAACTGAGTCTACAATTCACACAGGCTCACCAAAATTGGACAATAGAAAACTGGGAAACTGTTGCCTGGTCTGTTGAGTCTCGATTTCAGCTGCAACATTCAGATGGTAGGGTCAGAATTTGGCGTAAACAATATGAAAGCATGGATCTATCCTGCCTTGCATCAATGGTTCAAGCTGGTGGTGTAATGGTATGAGTGATATTTTCTTGGCACACTTTGGGCCCCTTAGTACCAAATGAGTATCGTTTCAACGCCACAGCCTACCTGAGTATTGTTGCTGACCATGTCCATCCTTTTATCACTACAGTGTACCCATCTTCTGATGGCTCCTTCCAGCAGGATAATGCACCATGCCACAAAGCTCAAATCATCTCAAACTGGTTTCTTGAATGTGACAATAAGTTCTCTGTACTCCAATGGCCTCCACAGTCACCAGATCTCATTCCAATAGAGCACCCGTGGAATGTGGTGGAAGGGGAGATTCGCATCATGGATATGCAGCCGGCAAATCTGCAGCTACTGCGTGATGCTATCATGTCACTATGAACCAAACTCTATGAGGGATGTTTTCAGCACCTTGATAAATCTATGCCACAAAGGATTAAGGCAACTCTGAAGCCAAAGGGGGTCCAACCTGGTACTAGCAAGGTGAACCTAATAAAGTGGCTGGTGAGTGTATATTACAGCTTGACAGTCCGTAGATATTGTGCCTGCATTTGTTTTCCTTGTTTTTCCCACTTGCAAATACAGAAAAAATACCTGTTGATCTTGTCAGAAAATGTATAACATTCTGTGCAGTGAACTGAAATCTCAAACAATATTAACAGCTTCACCAGCTATCTTTTGTGAACTACAGCCCCCTCCTTTCATGTTATGGAGAACATGTTATGTTATGTTTGTATATGAATCTAGAGAAGGGGTATACAATTAGCGGACCTCCAGCTGTACCAAAACTACAAGTCCCATCATGCCTCTGCCTCTGGGTGTCATGCTTTTGGCTGTCAGATTCTTGCTATGCATCATAGGACTTGCAGTTCTGCAACAACTGGAGGTCCTCTAATTGCATATCCCTGATCTAGAGGATGCCCCAATATATCTAAGGTATGGGCCATCTGGACGGAGTCAGGGGATACTGGCGTCTCAACGGTAGTGTCCCCATGATTGGTGCTGACTTGCTTCCTCTTATACCAAGTTAACTTGGTATACTGTGGGAGGGTTGTCTCCTGTCTGATGCTTGGAGCACATCAGCAGTTCACCTAAGGTTGTCTTAGGCTTGGTTGCTAACTATTTCAGTTTGTGTGATTGTTTTGTTATTTCTTTGTTTCTCAAGCCTGGGTATGCCCAATAGGTTTTGTTTTGCAAAACTTACCTTATTCTTAAATTCAATGAAACAAATCTACAAACTAATGCAGCCAGACCATCTAAGGACAGGTATTCTGCAATATATTCCATTACTGCAGGGGAGCTTTGATGCACTTAATTCTATTCCTTATACAGGTAGAAAATGTACCTGGTATCTGCATTCCAAACAGAACGACGTGATGAACGGGACAGGGTCCCAAAACATCATTCATAAAATATAGAAGAAAAAAAAACATGAAGGATTTAACGTATCTTACAGCTTGTAATATAGTGGATCTTCCGTAGGTAAGATTTTTGTGGAATATTCAATGCTTTTAAATTAGCATGAGAAATGGCTCCTTAGAAAGCTCACTGACCGTTGCTACCTTTGCCGTTATGCCAATAACCAAAACTGGATAAATTCATGGAATTACATGCCACACAATGGAAAATAAAAATAATAAGCTAAGCATATTATCGTCTTAAAGAACAATATACATCTGCTTCCTGTAGCCTGTACCCAACATGCCTGCCAAGATACGACTATATTTCTATGAGTCATTGCAGCCTAATAGTCCATAACTAACAAGTGTCTCTCATTTATTGTCCTTTACATTTATTGGTTTTTCATAAACAATCCATTCATTTGCATGCTGTTTGTTACTTTTGGTTACCCAAACAACACTCCAGGGCAGAGAAATAGCAGGAAGCAATTCTAATCTGAAATATGTGCTATGATATAATTACATTATCGTAGTAAACTGGGATATTGTTCTACATCATCGTGCTCCAGAGTGAGACGAGAAAATGTAATAATATGCTTGTTTAAGTCACAAGCCTGTTGAATTAATTATGACTTCGTCTTTGCCATGAAAGAAAGATGCAACCTGGGGTCATTGTGCGAGAAGGAAAAGTCCATATTATTTTAATAAAAGAAATTCACATACAAAATGTGGGTCATTTGTGGGCACGGTGCAGCACTTCATTTGGAAACAAATGGCCATATTGCAGCTGCTAGTATCAATGTGATGAAGCTGCTGCAAATAAGATAACACTATAGCTAGAGGCAATAGGGAAGATAGCGGTGATTAAACAAGCTTGAACTTAGATCACTACAGGAAAGGGAAATATCATAAGAATGAAATATTACAGTTGCATGCATGATGACATTTCCCATACACTTGTCAAGTATCTGGTTGATTAGGATATTTTAGATCTTGTTTGGGGTTAATCAACCACTGTATAGGGAGAAAATCATGCATTGAACATAAGTCTGGATATTAAATAAGAAAAATAAATATCCAGCTGTGGGATGAAGCAACAATCTACATTTTTTGGACAATTGGCTATGTACTGATTGTAAAGATCTATTAAAATTATCAATAACCTTTTATTGCTTAACCTCCCTGGCGGCATTCCCGAGTGAGTTTTTGATCAGCTAGAAAACAGCGATAGTAAATAAGAATCATTTGCAGAATTGAGTGATACTGATTTTTGGGGAAATTTATCATTAGAAACTGAAAGTGACGACAGCGACAATTCTGCAACTGAGCAAATTTCAGTGTTTTTGGTTTGATTACATTATTGAATACATTTTATTACCATTACGTTATTATTTTTGATAATTATTTTTAGTTATTTATTATATTATAATTTATGATTTCATTTTTCAAACTTTATCATACCCGGGATGTCTACTAGACTCTTGTTTGGACAGATTTAAGTGAGTTATTCCTAAGAATTACAGGCCTACAATATAAAACGCCAAATTTCCATGCAAAATAATCGTACCGCTTTCAGCACCAAAAATCTGAAATAATCATACTGCCAGGGAGGTTAAAGTGGAGCTCCAGGCAAAAATTGTAGACACAGGAACTTGATTTTATGCACCACATATACAGTGGGTATAAAAAAGAATCACCTCCCCTTCTTTTTAAAATAATCACATTTTGTTGCTTTGCAGCCTGAAACGGAGACAGACACAGCTTTTGTTTTATCCAGCTGTATTTACTTTTAACATCCAGGTGAAAGATATAACACCAATATGTCAGAATATTTAAAAAAAAAATCAAAAACAGAATAATTGAGTTGGAAAAAGGATCACCCCCTATTTTGTTGAACCTCCTTTTTTCTTTAATTACAGTCTTTAGTCTATTGGAATATGTCTCTACTAACTTTGCACATCTAGACTTTTGCAATATTTGCCCACTCTTCTTTACAGAACTGCTCAACCTCAGTTAAATGTGATGGTGACCATTTGTGGACTGCAGTCTTCAAGTCATTCCACAGATTTGCAATGGGGTTTGACTAGGCCATGCAAGAACATTCACATTGTTCTCCTTCAACCACTGTGTGGTCATTTTTGTTGTGTGCTTTGGGTCATTGTCATGTTGGAAGGTAAACCACTCTCCCGTTGACAACTTTCTGGCAGAGGGCAGCAGATTTTCCCAAAGAATTTGATGGTATTTTGCCCCATCTATATTTCCTTCTATCCTGACAAGTCCAGTCTCTGCTGCAGAAACATACCCCCATGAAAGGATATTATCACCTCCATGCCTTACTTTTAGGAATGGTGTTATTTGGATGGTGAGCTGTACTGGATTTCCGCCAGACATATCGTTTGGTGTTAAGGCCAAATAATTCAATTTTAATCCCATCTGACCATAACACATTTTTCCATGTGGCCTCAGAATCTTCAAGGTGTGTTTTGGCAAAGCTCAGTCATGATGGCATGTGGCCTTTCTTGAGGAGTGGCTTTTTTCTTGCAATCCTCCCATACGAGCCACATTTGTGGAGAATTTGTGATATTGTTGTCACATGTACACAATGATCACTCTTTGTCATAAATTCCTGCAACTGCTTCAGAGTTTCTGTAGGCCTCTTGGTAGCCTCTCTGACTAGTTCCCATCTGGCTCTTTCATCCAGTTTGGAGGGACGTCTTGATCCAGGGAGGGTCTGTGTTGTACCAAATACCTTCCACTTCACTGTGTTTCTAGGCATGGATAAATCCTTTGAAATGTTTTTGTATCCTTCTCCTGACTTGTGCCTGTCCACAACTTTATCCCAGTTGCACTGCCAGGGACTGAAGTGCTCCAGGAAAGCTCTTTTCATGCTGAGCTAATGAAAATGACAACAGTTGATCACAGTTGAATGTCAGATGGCTTTGTGTGCCATTGAGAAGGCGATTAGCTACATCTGATTAAGTCATTTTTAGGAAGGGGTGATCCTTTTTCCAACTCAGTGATTCTGTTTATGATTTTTTTTTAATTTTTGTCTTACATGTTTGTGTTATATCTTTCACTTGCATGTTATAAGTTGCACTAAGTAAATACAGCTGGAAAAAACAAAAATGGTGTCTGTCTTCATTTTCGGGCTGCAAAACAACAAAATGTGATTATTTTAAAGGGGGGGGGTGATTCTTTTCTAAACCCACTGTATTTCCTACCATACTATTATAACTGCATGTATCTGTCATGTGCACATTTGAACAACCTCTAATGATACTTACCTATTTTGACAGTGACTGTAGGAAAATGGGCTGCTAAATTCCTGCTCTTGGACACATAGTTTCCACAAAACACCTGACTAGACGATGAGGGAGCAGCAACACATACATAAAAAATATATAATACAGTAAGCTATAAATATATGCTTAAATGTATTATTTCCCGTTATTATTATTATTATTACTATACAGGATGTATATAGCGCCAACAGTTTGCGCAGCGCTTTACAATATAAAAGAAAGACATTACAGCAACAATACAATTTAAAACAAGAGGGTTAGAGGGCCCTGCTCCTTACAATCTAAGAAGGGGAGGGGCTGGTGAAACAAAAGGTAGGGACTGTGGGGGATGAACTGATGAGGGGAGTAGAAGATTCCGTTGTTAGCTGGAGGCAGGATAGGCTTCCCTGAAGAGATACGTTTTCAGGGATTGCTTAAAATGGACAGAGTAGGAGATAGGTGGACAGATGGGGTAGAGAGTTCCAGAGGATGGGAGCAGCTCTGGAGAAGCCCTGGAGACGAGCATGGGAGGAGGAGACAAGGCAGATAGAGAGCAGAAGGTGTTGGGAGGAGCGAAGAGGACAGTTATGGTGTGGTGTACCTGATATGTGCAGTACAATATTAATTTTATGTACATTTGTGGGGTAATTATATGTACGCATACAGTATTATACATATGCATAAATGTGTTTTGATGTTTTATTATTTTTGTAAATTTTCTATGTTTTTGCCTTCACAAATGTTCAACTTTATGTTATTATTGTCATAATGCAACAAACTAAAGCTGTACAAATCATAATTTTGCATTTTTCAGAGAAGAGTAGAGACTGGTTAGAGTAGGATTACTTTGACGCAGTTGGCCATCTAAAACATGCATTGCAATGTATGTGTTTTAATGCAAAGTCTGCTAGAAAGGGTGTATAACAGTGTGCAGAGGGTACATTCATAATTTTCTATACTAAAGCTAAACATACTCATTATATTTCTGATAAAATCAAGAACATTTTTGAAACAAAAACATAAGGATCCATATACTGATGTGCTGGCTTTGTGTATTGAGTCTAGGTTTTGATGCGCATGGAATGGATTCAGCTGATTTCAATTAAAGGTTCAGTTGGGATTTGATCTGTACATTTAGGATTCAGCCATCCACCCATCAAAATCAGAATCATTTTAGAGGTATATATTTAACTATTACAATATCACATGCTTGCTGGTGAAATCTTATGAATGGTCTTCGTACATTTATACAAAATGTATAAATGCCCCTCAACTTGCAGTTATTGGAACATTTAGGGCTCTCAGTAGTACAGATCACTGCATTGTGTTTCAAACAATGAAACGGTTAGAGCACTTAGGGCCGGTTCACATTGTAGCGAGGCGGAGCGGCGCTCCAGGCGATCTCAAAGCGGCTTGCTAGGCGACTTCTATCATAGAAGCCAATGCAAGCCGCCTGAGATCGCCCTAAAAATAGTGCAGGGACCATTTTTCTAATGCGGAGCGAAGCGATTCGCTCCTATTAGAACGGTCCCATTTGCACAGCATTGAGGCGAATTGTCAGGCGACTCAAGTCGCCTGACAATTCGCCTAGATGTGAACTGTCAGCGAAGTCGCGCCGCTCCGCCTCGCTACAGTGTGAACCGGCCCTTACTCTCTCATGTGCTTCAATGTAGCCTGTGCCATAATGGCATTGATAGCATTTGATGTCAGTTGGCCATCTAAAACATGCATTGCAATGTATGTGTTTTAATGCAAAGTTTGCTAGAAAGGGTGTATAACAGCGTGCAGAGGGTTCATTCATAATCATCTAAGTAAAAGCTGAACTCCAGGAAATAGACAAACTCTAGCCTTGTAGTGGGGCCTCCCTTCACCACAAGGGTTAAATACTCGATTAGACTAGGAGTGCAGGAATAAGGTGTAATACTTGCCCGAATGGAGGGAAAGGGTAAGTAATACAGCTTATCCCTGCACTCCTGACTAAATGGGCATTTAACCCTTGCAGTGTGGGGGACGCAATGTAAAGGTAGATTTTGTCTAAATCCCATAGTTTAGCTTTAAAACACACTTGGCTCACCATCACAGAGCTTTAGTGATTTCTGGGGGCTATGGAGTTAGCTTATGACTAAAAGGTCATCTTTTTTAAGAGAATTCTACAAATTGGCACTCCCTCCTACATATATCCCTGGAAACAGCAAAGCTTGCTGATTGGAATGCTCTAGATCTGACTCAGCATGGGGGCATGTCAGACCTCTGCAGAGAGAGCACTGCAATGCATTGCAATGGTCCTACCTTAAAAAAAAAAAGGGTTAAACATTCACATTTTGTAGGATTTTGGACCCGTGAATGACATATAAGCTGCCGTCAAAATTTCACTGATCACTGTTGTCAATCAAAAATGAATGCTTTGCTTACTTACTAATTATCATTTTTCCCTATCTCTACCCCCTTCCCCTTTCCACCATTTACCTCACCATGCTCTCTTCCCCCACCCTACCATACCCTGCCAAGACAATTCTTCATCAAACGTCTCCCCATGTACCTCCCACCCTCTATACTTAACTTCTTGGGGTCATTGATTACAGTATACCTAGCAGACTACCTACAGATTCTCATGATTATCAAACAGTACTATGTTTTGTACATGATTATGAATTATGAATATATGTATTTACTGTGTTCCTTTTGTTGTTCTCCATTTTACTTTAACAGACTCATTTAATTCTATTAAAATCAATAAAATTGTTGAAACAAAAAATAAGGATCCATATACTGATGTGTTAGCTTTGTGGATTGGGTCTAGGTTTTGATGCACATGGACGATTGAGTCTAGGTTTTGATACACATGGACTGTATTCAACTGATTTCAACTGGAGGTTCAGTTGGGATTTGATCTGTATATCTAAGATTCAGCCTTTCACTCATCAAAATCAGGATAATTTTAGAAGCATATATTTAGCTATTACAATATCACATACTTGCTGGTGAAATCTTATAAATAGTCTTTGTACATTTATACAAAATGTATAAGTGCCCCTTGACTCATAAACACACTGTAACAGAGTAAAAGAGGCAGAAAAAGACAGGAATGAAACAATACTGCAAACATATCTCACTTGCAGTTATTGGAACATTTAGGACTCTCAGTAGTACAGATCACTGCATTGTATTTCAAACAATAAAATGGTTAGAGCACTTACTCTCTCATGCGCTTCAACTTAGTCTGTGCCATAATGTCATTGATAGCATGTGATGTCGAGGGAATTGGTGGAGACATTTTGGTGGCAGTCTGAGTATCTACAGATCAATGCAGAGAGAGACAATGTAATTCACTGTCCAATTTAATGGCATTATGGAACACTGGAAACAGAAAGTGTAATGTGAAATTACCTTGTTAGAAACCAGTTATTTAAAACAAATTGGTAACAATGTGTGATAAGCTTGGAGGGCACAAATCAGATGAATTCCAATAGTAGGCATGACACCATAAAAATGTGCAGTGTAAGTACAAGGGATTTTATTACACATACAGTATGTGTAGTGTATGGCATGCTAAACAAATGCAAAGTAAATCAATATTGTCTAGAGAGCAGAAAACTCTTAATGCAAACTAGTTTTATATATACATAATTATATATATAAATACATATGTACTTTCATGATATGCATTATATTCAGAAGCAATTGAAGAAATTGGGCAGTATTTGGATTATTTTTCATGAGAAAGTAAAATGCATGTTTGTTAATACAAATTATGGTCAATTAGCACCATAGCACTAGCTTAAAGAAGGTAAGTAGAACACCAGGAACCTTATTTTACTGGATACAATGGAAGTAACAGGGATAAACATTTTTTTTAAAAAAACTAAACAGGCAGGTTGGATAAGGTATAATGTACAAAATCCTCCTTCTATGGTGATAGAAAAAAAAATACTTGAAAGGCATTTGAAATGAAATAGAATATACAAAGTTAAGTTACACACTAATACAAGTTGTGTCAAAAAGAATTGTTAAAGCAAATCCATCACCCCCCAAAAAAACAGCTGCTATCAAGTTCAACACCCAGACTTACCTGCAGCAGTCTTTTGTCACTACATGTGAATCCTGGGCCATTCTGAATTGAAAAGTTCCAACGTTTCATTATAGTGCCAAAGCCCAACCACCCCATCTTGCCCCACACTCATAGTGATGGGCCAATAGGGATGTTTCAAAAGCAAGAGGACATGGCCAAGTTATGACAGTAGAGCTGCTATGTTGCTCATCCACAAATCCGCACACGTGCAATGTGCTCTTCCTCCCTGAGTGCTGTTTTGACGGGGGAAAATACACGTATTGCAAATTTGTGGACGAGGGAGAGTGCATATTGCATATGCAGGTTGGTAGACAAGCAACATAGCAGCTCTATGTTTGTTCCTGTGATGATGGAGGTGCACTCGATGTACTATCCGTCCCAGCTTATATGGAGTGATGTTCTCTTAAGCCTCGTACACACGGTTCGGCGGTCATACGACCGAACGGACCAAATTGTATGTTGGCTGTTGTATCTAGCATACTGACATGCACTAAGCGATCGTATGACCAAGCCGAACGTAGTGACTGGTTATGAACGTATAAAGAGAAAGTTCAGGTGCATGTAATTAGCGTCCGGCCGTTCCTGACTTCGGAGCATGCGTGTTTTGCACAATACAACTTGTTGGACCAACTTCTCTGTACACACGATACAACAGTCGTATGACCGTTTGTTGGTACTACCAAGTTTTCTAGTCTGCTCATACAACTTCTGTTGTACGACCGCCGTACGTCGGCTGTTCTAATCGCGTGTAATAACTGTCGATTTAGCATACAACGGTCGTTCGTACAACCTGTTGTATACGATCGTTGACCCGTGTGTACGAGGCTTTAGAATGCTACTTTTTCTGTGCAGGCTTTGCGGAAGCCACAGTTAGCCTACAGGTATGCAATTTCTCTATACTACACAATGATTTGTAAACTACTGAGGCCTCTTGACTGTATTTCAAATTTTATTATAAAGGTGAAATGACTCCTTCTTATAATGAAGCACAAAGAATTAGAGAAAAATCTTGATATGGGACTATAAAATAGCCACCTCTGACCACAGATGCATTAGGACTTTAGAAGATTACTTCAAAATGGCTCTTTTAAAGGTATGGTTCAAAGTTTCCATTATTAGATTATAAGTATTCTGTCTCATTTTCCATTTAATACCTTCAGCACTTACCTTGGACTCGCCCTAGTAATTCCCTCCTTAACTAGATTTCTATTTCATTGTGATAGCATGTCTTATGTATAGCATTAGGTGTCCAGCAGAAGAAAAGTCTGTCTTCTGAAATAAATGTCTCTTTGAAATTTCTTTTGTTTTTCTGAATGATGATTTAAAGTTGAACTCCGGGTATGGAAAAAAACAACTTTTTTAATTTACTGCACTAATAGCCTAGTATTAAAATACTTTTTAAGCCCAGAAACCCTTATTTACTTAATGCTGTAACTTGAGCATCAACGGCTCCCTTTAAAGCAGCATTCAACTCCCCACACTCCAACCGATATATTTTTTCCCTCTTATCTGTAGTACTGTGTGCTCTTCAAAACACATAATCATCC
Organism: Glandirana rugosa; assembly: GCA_018402905.1. NCBI lineage: Eukaryota > Metazoa > Chordata > Amphibia > Anura > Ranidae > Glandirana > Glandirana rugosa. The sequence continues at coordinate 103,487 of BLSH010340655.1, read as the reverse complement.
CCAAAACAAATCCAGCCTTTCTCCACTGTGATTAGTTGTTTGGGTGCCATACAGGGTGTCCTGCTCCGCCAACTTGGTCTTCTTCAGCTGGCTGCCTTTTCTGGGTGCAGGCAGTCAGTTCTGAGGACATGCTGGACCTGCCCCCAGTCTGCCCTCGACTCATCCACTCACTGCTCTGAGTGCAGATCCTGCAGCCTCTTGGGAGATGTGATGGTGAAGTATCCCTGGAGGCTACAGGATCAGGTACATGCCATTTTGGCCTAAGTTTGAATGATGGTGGTGGGCAGGACCAAATATTTAAAGAATTAAAAATAGAAAAAAATAATATTTTTCGAACAATTCTGCTTGAGGAGGGAGTGTTAAAACATAACTAACTTCCTGTCATGTAATCAAAGTTTAAGATAAGAAACGGTGTCTTAGTCAGCTACAGTATGTGTTTCAATATGTTGACAAAAAAGGTTTCCATTTATCAGACTTATGGAGCAACTTGCCTGTATAGCTGGAAGCCAGCACACTTTCCAGTTTAAGCATCAGAGCTTTGATATCGGTGTCCTGTTGATTACAAGAAAACAACCACACTGATCAATCATAAGCAATGCATTGCAGTACAAAGATAATACTTAAAGTGTACCTAAACCCAAAATTGTATATACTGCAGTTCTAAGATGTGGTACCAGCAACATTTTTCAATTAAAAAAAAATAATATATTTATTTTTACTTGGTGATTCTGCCAGTAACACAGGTCCTGTCCTAGGGTGACAATGCTCACTAACCCTAATGCATAAGAACAGGACAGGACTACAGAAACCTTTCCCTCTTTTCTGCAAGTGGATAACTGAGAAAATGTGCCTGTTAAAAATCCAGCTCAGGGAGTTATTAGATGAAAGGAATTCTGGTAAGATCAACAGATATTTTTTGCATGTGTCAAACAAATCTAGCAAGATACTCTCAATGCTATGTCTAACAGATCAAAATGGTTCATAGTTCCTTGTTAGGGTTTAAATGTTCTTTGCATGGAGGATTTGTATCTTAGGAAATAAAAATTCACTATATCATTTCTACTTTTTGTTGTACTGAGGGGAATTCTGGTGTATATGGACTACACATGGTCTCTCTGAGAAGACATACTCTGCAATGTTTCAACACCTTTAAGATTTGGTTTACAGACTTCTGTACCCCATTTCCTTGTTCCACCTACCCAGTGTCCAACATCACCTACAACTCACTTACTTTTTGTTCCCTGTCAGATTCCTTCACTGAGAGTCTCATGTTTTCCAGGCAGAAGGCATGGACAGTTAAGCATACTCTTCGTGGTCTCTTTCTTCTACAAGAAGGTCTACCATTTAGTGGCTGGTTTACTAAAGGCAAACGGGCTGTTCACTTTGCGAGGAAAGCTGCATTTTGCACAGGAATTTGCCACAGAGCTTAATGAATTTGGTAAAGTTTCCCTTTGCAAAGAATATTTAATCATATGAAAGGGAAGGGCTTGCACATGTTTGGATGGTGAACATCAGCAGAGTTTCACCTCATTTACTAAGCTCTGATGCATACTCCCTTGCACAATACAACTTCCTTTCCAAAGCGAACACTCAATTTGCCTTTAGTAAATCAACCCTTAAGTTTCTGCTGACAATTCATAACCAGCCATGATGAACCACCAGTATTAGAATCAGCTGGCTTTGGATTTATGTCCATGGGCAAATGCCACTTGCCACTTCCAGATGCATTTTGCTTGCATTTGCAATAAGTTTGAGACACTGCTGAGATCAATCGTAGTTCATGGATAGGGGCATGCTTGCTACAGATGATGTCATTCTGACTTCTAAGCTTCATCGAACCGTCAACCTGAAGCAGTTTCTGATGTATGCTCCTCAATTCAGGCACTTACCCTAACTGGAAGGTACTTCTTGATCTTAGAGGCCACTGTCAAAGTACAGGGTGGGGGGACCTTCTATAATTAAAGGCAATGCCCTACAATGCCTCGGCATACATTTCTCCATTTTTCATATGTACATTTTTACAAAATCATAATGTCGCACAGTATTCCAAAGCTGAAAGTTATCACATGGATGAAACAATTCAGATTATTGTTTTAAACTCATATTCTACTAATGGAATTACATTCAAAAGAAAATTGTTGGGCTAAATTTAAAAAAGTAAAATAACTACATTTAACCAACCAGCAATCATATTTCCTTGGTACTCCAGATCACTATCCTTTCCATACCATCACTACACTTTGCACTGCCTTTTTAAAATATATTTCCAGAAAATATAGAAGTCCCATTTTGTATGGGGCTCTGTAGTAGGATGAAGTTCCCCTTTGGCCCCCCTTGGCCTTTCTCCTCTCTTTGGAAAAACAGCTGCACTTACAGATTTTACATGCAGCATTGCTTGCAAAATAAGTATCATTGGTCAAAATTGATTTTTCTAAACAGCATTGGAAAGGTATCTGGGGAAGGTAAAGACCTCTCTACATTGCTATATGACAGGGCCTCAGTTAAAAGGTCACATGGCTGAGCAAAAACATCATTATCCTAAATAACACATGTGCATTGAGCCTCTTAACTTATAAGGTTTTCAGACAGGTAACCTTATTGAGATTTGACTAACTGTACATTTCTAAATAAATAAATAAATAATACACAAATAGCATAGCAACAATGAAACATTAACACAGTTAAATAAAACAGCAAATGGCTATTCATGCATTATTTAGTGAAATGTGCTGTATGTATGACTTTCTCTAACTCACTCTCAAGCTCCAAGCTGACAGCTTATCAATAACCTGCTGTGATGTTAAAGACAATGCATCACTTAGCAGACATGTACCAGATAATCAACACAAGGAACTGAGGAAGGAATAGTTAGTCCTAGATCGTTTCCTAATGCTTCATTATGCTTGGTCTGGTCAAATCGTAAACATTTTACCATTGCATTCGTTTTCTGCACCTGAAAATAAGTAATCATAAAAAAGAAACAAGATGTTGGCGCTATCAATCATCAAGTGACTCAAGTATGTAAACATATGACATACATAATAAATACGTGAAATGCAAACTGAAAAGTCCAATGTGACAAACCCAACACCAAAAACAAATTTGTTTAAACATAAAAATAAAGTGCTTCTTAATTGATGTGTTTTCAAAAAGGCTTCACCATGAGTGCTCATGAGGTAGATAGCAATTTACCAAAGGTGTTTGACCACTTTTTACAGTATCGAAATGAGTTTTTGGAAGTGACAGATGAATTCTTGGGTTCCTACTTCCTGAAGACGCCAAGTACGGTGAAACACACGTCGGAGCGGGGATTCGTCACTTCCGGTCCCTTATGTGATACCTATCCGAATATACCATCCAGAGCGAGGCATGGAGTGCACGCCGAGACGAGCCTGGTTTACTTTTTACACTTGCTTTTAAAACCTTTAAATAAAACATACTACACCACAAAGCTCTTCTTTATGTCCCTGGTGGAGTCTGTTCCCTTATCCATAGCCTCATCCGGAGGCAGTCCCAGAGTGGAGAGGTGTAAACCCAGGAATCCATCTGTCGTGTCCAAAAAAATGCATTTTGACCTACTGTAAAAAGTGGTCAAACACATTTGGTGATTTACCTTATGAGCACTCGTGGTAAAGCGTTTTTGAAGACACATAAACTAAGAAGCACTTTAGTTTATGTTTAAACAAATTTGTTTTTGGTGTTGGGTTTGTCACACTGGACTTCAGTTTGCACTTCACGTATATTATGTATGTCATATTTTTACATACTTGAGTCACTTGATGATTGATAGCACCAACACCTTTTTTCTTAAGTTTATGTTTATGGTAGAGTGACTAGTTCACTTGTTTAAAAGCGGCAGCTACATTATAAGCCATTTTACACTCCCAGGTGCCATCACCAGTTACATTGTCATTGAAAATAAGTAATGACCATGAAATAATGCTGTTATCAACTGATACTGTATGCAGAACAATGCAGATTTGCTTAATTTGGGGGATGCATTCTCTGTATTTCCAATGTTTTGATTTTATTTTATTGTTGCGATGTTTCCAAATGTGACACGTAAAGCAATTGCATTGGCCATTGACACAAGTCAATAGCCTTTTACTACAGTGCATGCACAGTATTGTCTGTGATGTCAGTAAATATGTTGGCAATAACCAATGCAAGCATTGTGACAAACATGAAAAGTTGCTTGTTACAATGCACATGTTGATTATCACTGCTATACTGCTGATATTCTAGCAATATGAAAGGCTACTAACCCATGCATGTGCGGTAGCGACATGAAAGGCCACTTGCCGCCATTTTGCCAACTCTCTTAAAACCGCACATGCATGAAAATATTTCAGCCACAAGACAACGTCGCTTTTCCTGAAGAGCACCCTACGCTGTATTGCCTGTGCCATAGCCGACCTGCGCTGCCATTATTACAGGATCTGATGGACAACATGTAGAAATCCAGAGGTATAATTTAAGCTTCATTAAATTCAAGTTCAATATTTAGCCTTACTCATCTTGGTTAATTAACAATTATTTTGCACATCTCTATTTTAACCTGAAACTAAGAGGGAAAATAAAATGCAACGTTATTATAATTACTGGATAACAGACAACCCCTCTCTGTGTGTGATTGATACATTGAAGAAAATTGTTTGAATAACCCAGGTTGGTCAACCCCTATACTCCTGAATAGCCAGGAGGATTGAGGCTAAATAGAAACACAGACACAAAATTTAAAAAGTGAACATTTTATAATGTAGATTATAATCTAGAAAACCATAAAATACAATTACTTATTCACACGCATTGCCACCTCTACTACTGCTCTGTTTTGAGTTATTTTAATCATAAAATGACTGTTGAAAGTCCAAAGATCTCATTTCTGTGCTTCATAACAATTATTTTAAAGACATCTTTATCTAGTCGATTTTCCAATGGTAAGAAAGCATGGTATTTAAAAATACCAAATGAACGTTTCATAGACCTGAAACTCCCTTTAACCACTTCAAGACCGAGCCTGTTTTTTGGGTTCGGTGTTCACAAGTTAAAACCACGTTCTTTTGCTATAAAATTACTTAGAACCCCCAAACATTATATATTTTTTCCAACACCCTAGAGAATAAAATGGAGACCGTTGCAAAACTTTATGTCACACCGTATTTGTGCAGCGGTCTTACATGCACGATTTTTAAAAAAAAAAAATCAGAGTTAAAAAATAAGACAACAGTAAAGTTAGGCCAATTTTTTTCCATATTGTGAAAGATAATATCACGTCAAGTAAAATGAAGCATGATAAAATGTCATGCTTCAAAATTGCATCCGCTCGCGGAATGGCGACAAACTTTGCAACATAAAGATCTCCATTGGTGACGTTTAAAAAGTTCTACAGGTTAGCATTTTTGAGTTACAGAGGAGGTCTAGTGCTAGAATTATTGCTCTCGCTCTAACGATCGCGGCGATACCTCACATGTGTGGTTTGAACACTGTTTTCATATGTGGGCGGGACTTACATATGCGTTCGCTTCTGCGCGCGAGCTTGTGGGGACGGGGCGCATGAATTTTTTTTTTATTATTTATTTTACTTTTTAATTTTTATTTTTACACTGTTCTTTTAAAAAAAAATGATCACTTTTAGTCCTATTACAAGAACTGTAAACATTCCTTGTAATAAAAAAAAGCATGCCAGGACCTCCTAAATATGAGATCTGGGGTCAAAAAGACCTCAGATCTAATATTTACACTTAAATGCAAAAAAAAAAATATTTGAAAAAAATGACATTACAAAAAAAAAATGGGCCCTTTAAGACCGTTATGCGGAAGTGACTTGTGATGTCGCTTCCGCCCTGCCATGTTTTGGAGCCGAGTGAGCGACTGAAGCCGTTCACTTGGCTCATGGACACTGGGGGGGGGGGGGAACAGACGCGTTCATCTCTGCCGCTGCCAGTGGATCTGGTAAGCGCCACTGATAAAAATGATCTTGTGGCGTATCCGCCACTGAGACCACTTTTATCTTGTGCAGAATCGCCTGCACTAAAAGAAGATACTGGGGTTATGGTAGCTATCTGCTACCATAACAACGGTATTCCACTTCAAAGTGACCGCCGTCGTATGACGGCATTGGTCTGGAAGTGGTTAAGTAGTAAAGTAGTTACACTCCAGCTCTGGAAAATTTTACTCTCTTCATGACCAGGCCATTTTTAGCTATTCAGCACTGCGCTACTTTAACTGGCGATTGTGCGGTCATGCAACACTGTACCCAAACAAAATTCATATCATTTTTTCCCCTCAAATAGAGCTTTTTTGGGGTTTGATCACCACTGGGTTTTTTATTTTTTTTGTGCTATAAAAGAAAAAAAGCATTAAATTTGAAAAAAAAAACAACATTTTGTACTGTTATTAAACTTATCCAATTAAAAAAAATAAAAAAATTAAGTAACATTTTTTTCATACATCTAGGCCAAAATGTATCCTGCTATATGTCTTTGGAAAATAAAATCCCAATAAGTGTATATTTATTGGTTTGTGTGAAAGTTATAGCATCTACAAACTAAGAATTATATACTGGCATTGTTATTTATTTTTTTATACTAGTAATAGCAGTGATCAGTGACTTATAGCGGGACGGCAGGCAATCTGACACTAACTGACATTTTGTGGGAACTGGTTAACTGCCACTGACATCTCCAGTGACATTTACACAGTGATCAGTACTAATAATATCCCTAACAAATGCAACTAAAAACATAGAGCATGAGCAGCGCTAATAAAAATAGTTCAATTCAAAATTTAAAAGGTACTATTGAAGAGAAAAATGCAAACAGCCCGTGATGAGTGATAGTCAACAATGGTGAAAAAAGAGATTCCTTGAAAAGTTCCAGTTCAAGCCAGGATATATCACTGGAGTGTCTAATGAAATAACATTCACCATCCACCACGTGAATCATGCAGGTGCCCGACTCCCCAAAGAATGGACCCTTACCGTAGGTAGTTGCTAGGCACTGCTCATGCACTAGCCACAGCGCTTTTGTGCTAAACTGCACTCTGTAATCCTGATCAGGGTTCAAAATCACCAGGGAGCGTTCATGTATGGAATAAAACAGACGGACCGGGACACAGTGTAAAACTGTATAACCTTTTATCCCTCAACAAGCTTAAAACACGTCCCCCCTTTTTGTCATAAACAATAATAATGTGATTGGACTGTACGGCAACACCTACTAGCAGACGTCACGTATTCCTGTCTCCCCACTGGACGGAGGAAAGCAGGGAAGGGAGTAGAGGCCGCTCATGGAGCCCACACAGGCCTGAGGATGCCCGGCGTCTGCATAGTGATAAATGCGCTTTAATCTCTTCAGTCTGGTAAGAGTGTTGACAAAAAGGGGGGACGCATATCCTGGCTTGAACTGGAACTTTTCAAGGAATCTCATTTTTCACCATTCTCCCATCACGGGCTGTTTGCATTTTTCTCTTCAATAGTACCTTTTAAATTTTGAATTGAACTATTTTTATTAGCGCTGCTCATGCTCCATGTTTTTAGTTGCATTTGTTTGGAATATACTGGTATATGTTAAGTGGCTGCTATTTTTCTCATTTCAATTATATCTTATTTCAATTATATCTTATTTCAATTATATCTGGATAAATTACATCTATTGTGGCGCGGGTCTATGATCTACTAAAGGGAACCCAGAGTAGTTAGATCTATTTGTGTGCAGTACTAATAATATACACTGACACTGTACTAATGACACTGGGAATGGGTTAACATATGGGGCAATCAAAGGGTTAAATGTGTGCCTAACAATGTTTACTACGTGTAATGTGTGCTGATTTTACTTAGTAATGTGCCAGGAAACAAATGCCGACACATCGCCACTGCCAGAAGAGAGCTTTGTGTTGCTTACATACACAAAGCTCTCTCCTGTCACTCGCTCTGACGATCGGTCAGTCCCAACCATAAATTACTGGCTGGGAATCGCTGATTGGCATGAGCTGGAGCCAGTGAGATATGTATATATATATATATATATATATATATACACACATAATATCTCACAAAAGGTGAGTACACCCCTCACATTTTTGTAAATATTTTATTATCTCTTTTCATGTGACAACACTGAAGAAATGACACTTTGCTACAATGTAAAGTAGTGAGTGTACAGCTTGTATAACAGTGTAAGTTTGCTGTCCCCTCAAAATAACTCAACACACAGCCATTAATGTCTAAACCGCTGGCAACATAAGTGAATACACCCCTAAGTGAAAATGTCCAAATTGGGCCCAAAGTGTCAATATTTTGTGTGGCCACCATTATTTTCCAGCACTGCCTTAACTCTCTTGGTCATGGAGTTCACCAGAGCTTCACAGGTTGCCACTGGAATCCTCTTCTACTCTTCCATGATGACATCACGGAGCTGGTGGATGTTAGAGACCTTGCGCTTCTCCACCTTCCATTTGAGGATGCCCCACAGATGCTCAATAGGGTTTAGGTCTCGAGACATGCTTAGGCAGTCCATCAACTCTCAGCTTGTTTAGCAAGGCACTGGTCATCTTGGAGGTGTGTTTGGGGTAGAATACTAACCTGCGGCCCACAGAGTCTACGGAGGGAATCATTCTCTGCTTCAGTATGTCACAGTACATGTTGGCATTCATGGTTCCCTCAATGAACTGTAGCTTCCCACTGACGGCAGCACTCATGCAGCCCCAGACCATCACACTCCCACCACCATGTTTGACTGTAGGCAAGACACACTTGTCTTTATACTCCTCACCTGGTTGCCACCACACACACTTGACACCATCTGTACCAAATCAGTTTATCTTGGTCTCATCAGACCACAGGACATGGTTACAGTAGTCCATGTCCTTAGTCTGCTTGTCTTCAGCAAACTGTGTGCGGGCTTCCTTGTGCATCATCTTTAGAAGAGGCTTCCTTCTGGGATGACAGCCATGCAGACCAATTTGATGCGGTGTGCAGCGTATGGTCTGAGCACTGACAGGCTGACCCCCTACCCCCTCAACCTCTGCAGCAATGCTGGCAGCACTCATACGTCTACTTCCCAAAGACAACTTCTGGATATGACACTAAGCATGTGCACTCAACTTCTTTGGTCGACCATGGCGAGGCCTGTTCTGAGTGGAACCTGTCCTGTTAAACCGCTGTATGGTCTTGGCCACCGTGCTGCAGCTCACATTCGTGGTCCTGACAATCTTCTTATAGCCTAGGCCATCTTTATGTAGAGTAACAATTCTTTTTTTCAGATCCTCAGAGAGTTCTTTGCCATTAGGTGCCATGTTGAACTTCCAGTGACCATTATGAGAGAGTGAAAGCGATAACAGCAAATTGAACACACCGGCTCCCCATTCACACCTGAGACCTTGTAACACTAACGAGTCACATGACACCGGGGAGGGAAAATGGGTAATTGGGCCCAATTTGGACATTTTAACTTAGGGTGTACTCACTTTTTAGATATTTAGATATTAATGGCTGTGTGTTGAGTTATTTTGAGGGGACCACAAATTTACACTGTTATACAAGCTGTACACTCACTACTTTACATTGCAGCAAAGTGTCATTTGTTCAGTGTTGTCACATGTAAAGATATAATAAAATATTAACAAAAATGTGAAGGGTGTACTCACTTTTGTGAGATACTATATATATATATACCCAATTCTGTGCATCCGGCCCGCACTGTAGTTTTACTGCTACAGTGCGTGGTCAGCGACAGCAGCATTTTGTGTGGTCATGGAGATTCCATCTGCCTAAAGACACGAAGTGAATAATGAAAATGTACAGTGTTTAAGTAGTTTTCGTTCTACTTTGTTAAGGTCACAACACCTAATATTTAAACATGCTTATTTGGGTCAGGAAGTTAAGGGAATTTCTCCCATGAAGACACCGCAAATTAAGGTAGACTACAGATGGCTTTTGACAGCAATTTTCTTTCTCCAGCTGATCCTGTAATAAACATTCTTCCACTGACCACCAATGAAAGGAGTGTACACAGAGCAGAAAGGTGGGACACAATGACCCCCCTCCACCGAGCAGTAAGGTGGGGCACACAGGACATATGTACTATCAAGGGTGCACACTATCACTAATGTTATTGGGAAATCACCACTAACCACCAATGTCATGGGGCATTCAGCACTGATGACCAGCATTTAAGGGGGGACACAACTTCGACTACCAACATTTGAAGGTGCACTTATCATTGACCAACACCATAAGGGGGCACTAATGTCTGACCACTGAAATCTGTAAGCTGTTTTGTGCATTGCATAGTTCTGACCCCTGAATGTTGCATAGTATGTCCTAAAGGAAACAATTTTGGGGGCATTTTAGGGCCTCAAGATATGTGATACCTTTTTATTTTTAATTGTTGTCCTTTTTACCTTTCTATAGCAAAAAAACAGTGGTCAACAAATACCATCTGTCTCAAAAAAATGATACAAACGTAATTTGAGCACAATGTTGTATGTCTAAGTATTTGTTATTCAAACTGAAAAAATGGTCAGGTAATGAAGGTATATATACAGGCTAGTATTAAGTGGTTAATGAATACATTGCTGAATTTTTTTTTATGCTCACCTGGTGCTCAACTTTAAGTCTAAAATAGCTCTTGCCTCCTGCTATCACTCAATATGAGACTTGCCTCTAATATATATCAACTTGGGAAGATAGGGGATACAGACTAGGAATGACTGCATCTTTCTGAGCAACGAATTACCATGCAGCCATTTCTGCTGCCACCAAGCATTATCTAGACGTTTGTCTCAGATGTCTATGTATGCACAGCCAAATCTGACCTCACCACCTGGTGCTCTGAGCAACTTGTGAACTGAAGATGTCACATTGCTGTCACCTGTTGATATGTTGTTTGTGTTATCTGTGTCTCTTGTGCATCATCTTCTTCCTCTGTGGATTCTGTATCACTTTCTTCAGAACAAGATTCAAAGCCTTCTTCATAATATTGGTCTGCTATGAGTGGGTCTTCTGGAATATCTTTAAAGTATAAAAAATACATACACCGATTAATAAAATCTATTCCAACAAAAAGTAACAAACGCATTTACAGTTTATTTTGTTTAATAGATATAAAAGAATAAGATGCTGAAAAGATTGGTTAATAAGACTAAAGATATAGGATGTTAGTTGCTGGGTGCTGAATATGTTTTGTTGACTGAATTATGTTGACTGTTGATATTTTATAAGGATACCAATAATCAATGGATACTAAAATGGTATATACACTAAGGATAAAAAGGTCATGTAAAGAGGGATATGTGAACATAGCATAGCAGACATAAATTATGGTCCTGAGAACACAACTGTCAAGCTAACCTGAGATGCCAGTTGCCCGATCCAGCCAATTTTTGGAAATAGTGATGTCAGTGTCACCTTCTTGGCTGTGCAGTATGGCAAAATTGTCTGAATCACAACAGTTGCACGTTGGAGAGCAACACGAGTACAAACACTATGCACCAGTTATTGACTGATGGGAATGTCAATCTGACTGTTTCACAGCATTTTAGGTGAGAAGATGTCAGCAAGTTTAAGGAACAAATGGATATGATTCAAACCATTATAAGAATAGTCAGAATGTAACAAGGCATAGAGACTATAGTGAAGCCACTCTTGATAAAAAGAGGTGTCCCTCAAACAGGTTTGCAGGTTAATAGGTACAAAGTCCAATGGCAGCGCCAAACAAAAATCTAAAAGCCCAAAATCCTTTAACAATAGTATTGTTTTACAAATGAGAACACAGCACAGCCATTGTGTTTTGGTGACTCAGCGACCTTCACCTTCTTCTTATTTCAATGCAATATCAAAATATGGCCACTGGATGCAGCTTAGGATCATTGGAATACATATGATCCTCAACTCCATCTAGTGGCCATAATTAAGTATTTTCCCCAAACCATATTTGTATTAATAAATAACATTCAATCTATAGGGAAAATAGATGGAGAACATTTAATATTGCTCCATTCACAAAGAATGAGTGTACCAGTGGTTTCGCTGGACAAATAGCTACAGTGTGTGAACTTTTTTTTTTTAAATAAACCCTTAGTGTTGAAACCTTTACTGAGAGAAATGTTCAGGTTGCCATTGCTGAATCCCTGCTGAGAATGCTAGTTGCCTGACTTTTCCTGGCTTCGATGCTTTCTGAATCACTGAACTGCAACAAGTATGCACCTTGCTTAATCAGAATGAAATCAGAATGGCTGATGTATATTCCTGTTTCAGTGAAAAAAATAAAACATTTTTAAGTACATTTCATTTGGCAAAAGTGTTTTGCAGGCAGAGCAGTGGCTTTTCCATTAGGTCCTATAGAGAAAAGACATACGTACAAAGAACCACCCATCCCCACTGGATATGAAAAGGACCAGAGTGCCTCCAGGCGTAGACTGCAATTCCTGGACTTGCTCGCCTGCTGGTCTAAAGTAAGTACATTAACATGGCAAGGGAGGTCAGTTAAAAATTCTAAGTCTAAACGCCCTTTAGCCAACAACACTGCTCAGCTGTACTGTATTCAATCTCATGACAATTAGTTGTCCCATGTGTTGGTGCTGCAATCTTCTGCAATACAACAGGTTTGGCCCATTGTCACTGCAGGAGGCTGCAACAGAGGAACCTTATTGCACTGTACCCAATAGGTGGGCAGTACTGGTATCAATATGCTTGTCTTCCTACATCCTTGTTTCTGGCAAAACAGAAACATCATTAGTAGGTATACAGTCCCTGACAAAAGTCTTGTCGCTTATCTATTTTGTAGAAACACCTGCTATTAACCTGCCTTTTAATTAATCAATTGGTGTTAGAAATAGCTCATATGAAAAGCTAAAACCCTCCCAAATGATGTTTAATGCACTGAAATACATTAGTTTCACTGAAAAAAGATTTATCATTTAATCAAGACAGAAAGGTAAAATTTTGGCAAAACAAAAGTTTTGTCGCCTATACAGAAATTGAACAAATTTACTGCAAATATAAAAAATATGTCAGCAAATTAAGTAGTGGTGCTGTGAGATCCAAATTTAATATCTTGTATGACTTCCATGAACTTGAAGGACTGCATCCATGCGGTTTGGCAAGGATTCATACAATTTATTGATGAAGTCATCAGGAATAGCAAAAAAAGCAGTCTTGCATGCCTCCCATCAATATTCTTCTTCCATGCTTCCTCTTTCATCCTACCCCACATATGTTCAATGATGTTCATGTCTGGTGACTGGGCTGGCCAATCCTGGAGCATCTTGATCTTCTTCGCCTTGAGGAACTTTGATGTGGAGATAGAAGTATGCGATGGAGCACCATCCTGCTGCAGAATTTGGCCTCTTTTATGGTTGGGAATATAAGAGGTAGCTAAGATTTCTTGGTATTTTAGACTATTGATGTTGCCTTCCACCCTGCAGATCTCTCGCACACCGCCATACTGGATGTAACCCCAGACCATGATTTTTCCGCCACCAAACTTCACTGTTTTCTGGGTGAATCTCGGATCCATGCGGGCTCCAGTAGGTCTCCTGCAATATTTGTGGCGACTGTGGTGTAATTCAACAGAAGATTCATCTGAAAAATTCACCTTCTGACACTTTTCCAGCGTCCATCCTTTTAGCAGGCTGTGGGCCTTGGCAAATGCCACACGTTTTTTCAATTGTCTTTTGTTTAGTGCTGGCTTCTGGGCACTGATTGACCATGGAGGCCATTTCGAGACAGAATCCGACAAACTGTTCTGGTTGACACAGGGACTTCAGGTGACCAGGTCTCGTGGAGCTCTGCTGCAGTGGAAAATGGGCTGGCCTTGGATTTTCGAGCCAACAAACGGTCCTCTCGAGCAGTTGTCTTGCGGGGTCTGCCTGACCTGGGCTTGTCAAAAACATCTCCAGTCTCTTCAAATCTTTTTTTTATCCTCTGTACTTGACGCTGAGACACATTGAAGGTGTCTGCCACATCAGCAGTGGATCTGGTCTTCAGCCTCTTGATAATCAAAACTTTAGTCTCAGGGTGAATCTTAGGCATGTTTGCAGAGGTCTAGTTGCAGTTGATGTGAGGGTCTAGCGTACTGGGGTTCTTTTTATACACACCTGAGACCTAATTGATCCATTATTAGTCACAGGTGAAGCTCATATGACAAGGCGACAACACTTATGTCTTTGCAAAAATTGACTCAATGGGATTTACCAAGCTGTGAATATTAGAATACTTTTTGACAGTTTTGTTTTGCACTGAAACATTATTAAAAAAGCTGTTGGGATTAAAATGAGCTATTTCTTGTAAAAAAAATCTTGATTAGAAATATATTTCAGCGACACTTCAGGTCAATTTGTACACAAGCGACAAGACTTTTGTCAGGGACTGTAGTTTCTTTTTAATGATAACTAGACCATGGTTAGGTAAGAGTTTTTAATGTGATTATTATATATTGATGTTCGTCTTCACTAAACCTAGGTTTTACATAACAAACCCACTTGAAAGAAACCTGTATTAATACATATTTCACTATTTTCTAGCCATTCCTTCTGAAAATAATGGTTTCCTGGCTGATCCACTAGTAATTCGAGATTCTAAACTGGAACTGGCCAATGAGGAGTTGTGACTTCACCCTGGCCCACCCTGCTGCCTACTTGTTCTGGTTAGTGACTTAAAGAGGAACTGCAGTCTGCTCACATAATTTGTAATAAAACCATCTTTGCCATTCTGAAGCTTCCCTTCAATGACTTTGCATATCATTTTATAAATACTGTGACTCTGTACTTGCCAAATATGCTGCAGAAATATCCCTCCACTAAGTCTGGCTGCATCCATTTTAACTGTGGGCAGCTGAAGCTGCGGCCTGTTCATTTCCTGGATTTACACAGACACACAGAGGCACACCTCCAGCCCTGCAGCTTTCATTGGCCCTCTTATGACTCATCCCCCCTCCCTTCATGGCAGAGAGCTGTGCATGATGTCAAACGCCAAGGCATTTTACCTGACAAGAAGCAGGAAGTGGGCTATGTAAGGTATTTACTGGCAGAAAATGTTTTATTATCAGAGGATTTAATAGATGGAAAGATGAAAAAATGACTGAAGTTTCACTTTAAAGCACTCAAGCTAGAGACAGACAGCCAACTCATTTTAAGAAATCAAAAAACAAAAATGGTCACATACAGTATATGTCCATGTCAGTGCAGGGGTCCATTGACTGAGCCTAGTAATAAAAAGTATTTCCGTGACCATCCTTGTAGAAGACAAATTACTGTTGACTAAGTCTTTTGAGATATATATATATATATATATATAAATATATATATATAATATATTCCCTCTGAGACATGCAGAGACTTTTTAGGGTTACTATATTAGTGAGGACACAGATACGTTATAGTATTTCAGGCTTCCTGACAGTTTTATAAAGCCTTTTATCTTTAAACATATTTATAGTGTCACTTTACTCCCTGGATGTATTAGGTAATTTTCTGTGTTGCTATGCATTATGTGGTATATATACAAAGGAATGAGTATATTTTCTTTTAGCAGCTGCAGGTGACAAAGAAATGTGGTTTGATAAACAGCTTTAATTTTCAGTTTACCCCAAGTCAGTCTAATAATAAACGTGTTAATATACTGAACTTCCCACAGAAAGGAACCACCAGAATATATCTGAGGAATTATTCTGCGCTGACAATTTCCACAGATCACACAGCCTGTAGGTACCCATCAGATATGTCAAGTAAAGGAATTGCCAGACTTTAGACTAACAACTTTTCACATCCATAACCAAACAGACTCCTATGATCTTATTTATTTCAAAAGCTTTTCTCTTTTTTAAGAATATTCAAAAGTGTAAAATGTATTTTTGAAACCGATCATAGCTTTCAAAATATTAACTTTCAAACAACATTTGTTATCTTTAATGCTTTTTTATTCTAAAGTTTTTAAGCACCAAATGAGTTTTTGTATTGCAAAAAAACACCTTGCTAGTGCAATATACAGAATATTATCTGTCAACAGCTGATCAACATACACTTTTATTAAATGTTTTCATTGTTTTAACTGGGTATTAGTGCAGCTATATTCCCTGTGCTGTTTGTGTGCTTTACCTTGTAATGATTGACTCACATTTTGTGTCTTCAGGTTGTGGTGTCTTGGCTGATCAATTTCCCTAGGTCCATGTATTGCTTTAGCTAGCTGGTCCCTAATCACCAAAGGAACAGGCCTACTTCCTGTTCCAGGTCACACCGCCAATGTCCAATAAATGCCTTGCCATCTGATGTGTGTCTCCTCACAAATGTGTGAGTACTAATGTAATAACATGCAAAGGAAGACCTCTACCCATGCCATATCCAAATATTATAGAGCAGAGAGAAAGGGGAGGCATATCGGGAATATATCCATTTACAGCTGGACTTTAATGGCATGACATGAGACAGAAACCAGAGTGTTTTAATAAAAAATATCATTTTATTATGAACAGTTTAAAGGATTTTCCAGAACATTATAAAAAATATAGCAAAATACAATTACTACAAAAGTGTGTGCTGCAATAGGACACAATCACCTACTAAGACCTACTATCATACTTATATTAATAAGCTTGAGGTGTATAGGTAGCTAAGTCCTTCAAGGGTCGACACATTTCGCTGGATTGTGTAGCTTCTTCAAGACCCATAGGTTGAATGTCATATTCTGCATAGTACAACATGAGTAAAAATTAGTATATACAGTATCTCACAAAAAAGTCTGTACACCCCTCACATTTTTTAAAATATTTTATTATATTGTTTCATGCTACAACACTGAAGAAACGACACTTTGCTACAATGTAAAGTAGTGAGTGTACAGTTTGTATAACGGTGTAAATGTGCTGTCCCCGAAAATAACTCAACACACAGCCATTAAATGTATAAACCGCTGGCAACAAAAGTGAGTATATCCCTAAGTGAAAATGTCCAAATTGGGCCCAATTAGCCATTTTCTTTCCACAGTGTCTTGTGACTTGTTAGTGTTACAAGGTCTCAGGTGTGAAAGGGGAGCAGGTGTGTTAAATTTGGTGTTATCGCTCTCACTCTCTCATACTGGTCACTGGAAGTTTAACATGGCACCTTATGGCAAAGAACTCTCTGAGGATCTGAAAAAAAGAATTGTTGCTCTACATAAAGATGGCCTAGGCTATATGAAGATTGCCAAGACCCTGAAGCTGAACTGCAGCATGGTGGCCAAGACCATACAGCACTTTAACAGGACAAGTTCCACTCAGAACAGGCCTCGCCATGGTCAACCAAAGAAGTCGAGAGCACATGCCCAGCTTCATATCCAGAGGTTGTCTTTGGGAAATAGACGTATGAGTGTTGCCAGCACTGCTGCAGAGGTCGAAGGGGTGGGGTCAGCCTGTCAGTAAAGAACGAAGAATAGGACTGCACTCAGTCAAAATGGGAACGTAAAAAGTTTATTGTGAACCATCCAAAAACAAATATCCATAATCCAGACAGACAAAGTAACAGACCGTGGAAAGGTTGATGAGTTTCACGGAGAAAGAATCCGCTTAACCGCTTGCCGACCGCTGGTCGGCAATTGACGGCGACAAGGTGGCTCTTTCCCGCAAAACGCCGTCATATGACAGCGGCTGCGGGATCGAGCCTAGTGAGCGCGCGCGCGCCGCCAGAGGCGCGCCCCGCGCACTCACTGTGTTCGGGGAGGGCCAGGGAGCGGGTGCGGCGGAGTCGATCTCCACTGGCCACCCGCGATGCCCCCCCCCGGAGTGAAAGAACGGAGGTCCGTGTAAGTAAACACGGACCTCCGTTCTGTGAAGGGGGAAGGGCTGTGATCACAGCCTTCCTGTACATGGAGGCTGTGACCACTTCCCTTCCCCAGCTAGGGCAGTCCCCCCACAGTTAGAACACGCCCAGAGAACATAGTTAACCCTTAGAGCGCCCCCTGCAGGTTAACCCCTTCACTGCCAATGGCATTTACACAGTAATCAGTGCATTTTTATAGCATTGATCGCTGTATAAATGCCAATGGTCTCAAAAAAGTGTCAAAATGTTCCGACATGTCCGCTGAAATATCGCAGTACCACTAAAAATCGCAGATTGCCGCCATTACTAGTAAAAAATAAAAAAAATAAAAACCCCAAAAATGAATTCTCATCATCCGTAAACGCGACCACTTTTGCGCAAACCAATCAATAAACGCCGATTGGGATTTTTTTTATCACAAATATGAGGAAGAATATAAATCGCCCAAAACCGGTGAAAAAAAAAGTTTTTTTATATTTTTTTTTTGGATTTGTATTTTAGCAAAAAGTAAGAAATTTGGGTTTTTTTGCAAAATTGTCGCTCTTTTTTAGTTTATAGCGGCGATCAGAAATGACGCAGCGGTGATCAAATACCACCAAAAGAAAGCTCTATTTGTGGGAAAAAAAGGACACAAATTTCGTTTGGGTACAACGCCGCACGACCACGCAATTGTCAGTTAAAATGACGCAGCTCCGAATCGCAAAAAGGGCTCCGGTCCTAAAGCTGGAAATCCTTCCGGGGCTGAAGTGGTAATCATAACCCCTGTTAGTGCTCAGTGCTCAGACCATACACCGCACACTGCATCAAATTAGTCTGCATGGCTGTCGTCCTAGAAGGAAGCCTCTTCTAAAGATGATGCACATGAAAGCCCACAAGCAGTTTGCTGAAGACAAGCAGACTAAGGACATGGATTACTGTAAGCATGTCCTGTGGTCTGATGAGACCAAGATAAACTTATTTGGTTCAGATTATGTCAAGCGTGTGTGGCGGCAACCAGGTGAGGAGTACAAAGACAAATGTGTCTTGTCTACAGTCAACCATGGTGGTGGGAGTGTCATGATTTGGGGCTGCATGAGTGCTGCTAGCACTGGGGAGCTACAGTTCATTGAGAGAACCATGAATGCCAACATGTACTGTGATATACTGAAGCAGAGCATGATCCCGTCCCTTCAGAGACTGGGCCCCAGGGCAGTATTCCAACATGATAACAACCCCAAACACACCTCCAAGACGACCACTGCCTTGCTAAAGAAGCTGAGGGTAAAGGTGATGGACTGGCCAAGCATGTCTCCAGACCTAAACCCTATTGAGAATCTTTGGAGCATCCTCAATCAGAAGGTGGAGGAGCGCAAGGTCTCTAACATCCACCAGCTCCGTGATGTCATCATGGAGGAGTAGAAGAGAACTCCAGTGGCAACCTGTGAAGCTCTGTGAACTCCATGCCCAAGAGGATTAAGGCAATGCTGTAAAATAATGGTGGCCACACAAAATATTGTCACTTTGGGTCCAATTTGAACATTTTCAGTTAGGGGTGTACTCACCCCTAACTGAAAATGTTAGGCTTTTTCAGTTAGTGCTGGCTTTTGTTGCCAGCAGTTTAGACATTAATTTCTGTGTGTTGAGTTATTTTGAGGGGGCAAAAAAGTACACTGTTTATACAAGCTGTACACTCACTACTTTACATTGTAGCAAAGTGTAATTTCTTCAGTGTTGCCACATGAAAAGATATAATAAAATATTTACAAAAATGTGAGGGGTGTACTCACTTTTGTGAGATTCTGTACATAATCATTTTCACAATGTGTTCACTGTCATTATAGTCATATTATCAAGTTAAGACAAAGCCCTATCTCACTTACAAAGACACATAGCAAGACATTGAAGGCATCACATCTGTGGGGCAGACACAGGGGCTGTAGCTCCTTTGATGCAACCTAGGCTATATGGATCAATATGAGCCAAAGCGTTCCAAACAAAAACAATAGACAGTACATATATATATATATATATATATTTATCTGAATATACTATATATGTGTATGTATCCATATATACATGTATTGTCTATTAGAGCTGCAGGGTAATCTCTGTATGTCCATAAATGCTCTGCCTGCTTGTGTATCTGTCAGATCTACTGTGTAGCTCTCTCCTGTACCAGGGATTGTGGGATATATCGTTTTTTCACAGGAGGTGTCAGTTCCTAGAATACAAACACTGCAGCACCATGCCAAATGCCCCATGTTTCATCACAAACAGAAACTTCTGACACAGGAATGTGAAGACATACTGTACTATAGGCTATACATAAAGGTCAACAAATGACGCCCTGATCAATGTACATCTTATGCAAGTGAAAAACACAAGGCACAGGTAGAAATTATTATAATGCCTTTAAAAAATGCAAGTAAGGAAAGAGCAGTATAAATACAAACATTTCAGTTTTAGCCTTTATTCTTATTTGCTCTTCCAAGCACCTCTTCATTAAATCATGTTTTTTATTCAAAATAATAAATATAGTTTTGGTTAGAATGCTTTTTATTGCTGTATGTATCTGCAGCTGAGATTATGCACTCTTTCTATCTCAATGATTTTTGTCACCAGTACAAAAAAATTATGTAAATTCGTAATTTAACAGCTGTGGTGAAATTGTGTGTCAATGGGCTTTTGTTTGCTTCAAGTGGATTTTAGATTTCCATACAATTCTATGTGAATTCAAAACCTATTGAAGCAGGTAAGGCAAATAGAAGTCAACTGCAGATCACATGTTCCGGTCATTGAGTTTTAAATGATCTCAGAAGCCTCTCCAACTAGGGTCAAACTGATGCCAATGGCACAAGCACAAAACCCCCATTGCCATAGGCCCAAAGGCAACACCTGTTCCGATGACAACTGTAAAATTGTAGATTTTCTTCCACTTTCTGCCCTGGTAACAATGATAATAGATTATAGAATAAATTTTCCCTTACTTACTGTTATGTCACCAGGATAGAAGTGGAAATCTACAGGGACACAAATACAAAAAAGCTTGATAGATGTTTTTACCCAGCCCTACTGGATATAAAGCAAACTCTCAGTTTTGTACAGTATATTCAGACGATTAAAAAAATATTTTTTGTAAAGTGTAGTCTAAAAGGACCAGGTACCAGTTCACTGAGCTCTGAGTGGCAGCAGACATACCAAAGAGAGGAAGCCTCTTTGAAAGGCAGCATGGGCTGGCAATGCCCCTTTGCTTTTTTTCCCATCTCCACACTATTCCCCACTTTTCTCTTTATGATCCTCTTTCTTGCTCCCCTATATCTGTCACAATCTCACAGTCCATGTTTCAGAGTTAGGCAGGTAGAGCCCCCCCCATTTCTGTTTTTCTATTAACATCACTTAGCAACTATCTAATGGCATACCCATTTTAAATGTGCCCAAAGCAGATGTAAACCTACCACTCACCCAGCCTCCTGCATGTATCCCTACCTTGCAAATGTCACCCACTTCAGCAGTAGCAGCCCCACAAAACTCTGGAATCAGTGGGTAGGTCTCTTTGCTGGAGCTTGGTAGGTGTAGTCATGATGTCACAAGACTCCCCACCCACCTCTTTTATACTCTCCTATTCCTGTGTTTTGAGAAGCATCCTGTCAAAGCTCATGAAAGTCACCACATGACTTCAGCATGCCCAATCATGCTGAGGTGTGGAGTAGCCAATCCTGGGAGAGCTGGAGAAGATAGGTGGGGGGGGGGGGGTGTGAAGCTCTGTATGCTCGTGCGTGAGATAAGGAAATGAGCTGTCAGTCAGAACATGGGGGAAAAACAGTCACATATTTCTCTGTCAGTTTTTATCCTACTGAAAAAAGATAAGAGGACCGATCAGATCTGGATTAACTCTTTGTGGCAAGACTGGGCACAGATGACGTGACATCCTCTATTGTAAAAAGGAAGAACTATTAATTAAAAAAAGGTTTCGGGTTTACATCCACTTTAACTGATTATATTTGCCATTTTATAAGCATTGTGACAAAAAGGATTGAGTGAGGAGTGAGCTCCCCCCTCAAAAAATGGGCAGGACTTTATGGGCACAACACAGGCAGGATTGATTAAAAATATACTTTATTACAAAATGTAAAAACCTAAACATGAATTACATATAGTACATAGACAAAAAAAACACCCACTCAGTCCTTTTTGTCTAGAAATTGGTGGGAGTCCTCCCTTCTCTTTATAAGCATCATCAATTCCTCTATGTGCTTTCTGTTGTAGTGATCGTCGGTTGTGTCTTTCTAGATATGGCTCACCTGGAGCTTTTAATTGGACTCATACAGTATCTCTAGGTTTTCAATAAAAAACTTCTGGTAAAAGAAAGACAGCATGGGCTCCTCCCTGGCTAACTTACTGTCACCAGAAAGAATTCAAAATTGGTCCTGCTTATAACACTGCAGAGGCTTAAGAGGAAAGAAAGCTGTCTCTAGTAAAGTAGAATATTACTACAATGCTCCATTTTTTTAAGCAAACAGATGCATAAGAATCATGTGAGCCAATTTTTCACAGCTAAAACACAAATGTATCCAATAACCAGGGGCGTAACGATAGGGGTTGCAGGTGTTGCGATTGCAACCGGGCCCCATGCTCCAAGGGGCCCATGTGCTTTCCTTGTACACCTGGATAGGAGTGATGGCGGGGGTGGCATTTAGATGTTTTACTTATTCCATTTTAGTCCTAATGCTGGAGATTGGTTCCTCTATATGCTGCCCCCGCAGCCCCTCCTATCCAGTTTACTTGTCTTCTGCTGTTCCCAGGGTTCCACTGCAGGACCGTAATAAAGGGACCCGTGATGGGAGTAAAGGGCCCCAGGATCAAGAAGAGGGAAGGGCCCTGGCCAGGGATCAGGGGGGGCCTTCCTAATTTCTTGCACCCGGGCCCTGAAGGTTCTAGTTACGCCTCTGCCAATAACATATACCTTCCGCACTATAATGTGCAAACACTCCCTACCATCTAACACCACATGCATTCAACCACCTGTGAAAAAATTCAAAACAATGTATATTTCATAAAAAATAGTGCATCGCTCACCTCTCATGTGTATATATACTATATATATATATATATATATATATATATATACACATTTTATATAAATATATATAAGCGCATTTGACTATATCAGATAAATAACACACAGCATATTATGTGAAAAAATGTATCTAAATCATAACAAAAATAAACATCAGTCCATGGAAAAAAGTCCATAAAAATCCTGGCTACCAGCCTATACCTTTGAGAAAGCCCATTGGGCGCAACATGTGGGGTAGGCAGTGATGCAATCACACTGGGAGGAGCCGGCGGAGCTTGTGAATGCCTGACGTCATCTGGGATATGCTGTTTTTTGACCTCTGAAATGTGAGTGTATTTTGCCTTGCAATAAATTATTATATGAGCGATCTACACTATGGGACTTTCCTCTTATGTTTTATATGATTGACATCTCGCTGGGAGCTGTAGACGTTGAGTATCTAGCCAGTGGAAGCAGCGCCACTATACTATTGCAAAGCACTATTGACCTCTTCTTACTGGTGAGGTTTATTCAAGCAGGTGAGAGGACACCCATAGGTGGTGTGAAGGGCAATGCGGTGTGTGTTTTCTAATAAGTCAAGATTTGTTCTGGTGAATGGGATTTCACAGTCACGAAGATCGACTATATTGGATTTTTATGGACTTTTTTTCATGGACTGATTTTTTTTATATTTGGATGCATTTTTTTTTCACATAATATGCTGTGTGTTATTTATCTAATGGCCATGCATTTATTGTTTTAAGCAGCATAGTCAGATACACGTATATATATTTATATAAAAAATGTTGTATATATTTTCTTTACACATGAGAGGTGAACGCTGCACTATTTTTTATGGTATAAAACACAAATGTAACATTTTAAATATATAATCATATTCAGCATTAGAACAAATTTGTATATCTTCTGGAGTACTAGTTTAGTCCTAAAAACTTAAATGTAGTTTATGTGATAACATTTTAGTGATTTCTGAGATATGTAATTACTTGAAGTGGTTCTAAAGCCTAAACATTTTTTTACCTTAATGCATCCCCCCGCACCCCCCCCCCCTTATACTTACCTGAGCCCTCCCTCGATCCTGCACTGTGCCCGTCTGTAGCGGCTCTCCCCGCTCTCACACAGACTTTGCTGAGGCAACGAGAGTCATTCACTCCCTCTGCTGTCAGTCAAATCTTGTGACGAGGGAGTGAGGCACTGGTCTGAGCAACACCATCTGTGTCTATGGATGCAGACAGCACGGCTTGGGATGGAACTCGGGTGTGCCACAATAGAATGCGGCTTCCTATAGTGGCACACGGAGAAGGGGAGGAGCCAGGAGCACTGGCGGGACTCCAGAAGGGGAGGATTTGGGATGCTCTATGCAATTCTATTGCACAGAGCAGGTAAGTATAACATGATTCTTATTTTTTAAAAGTTATACTTTACACTCACTTTTAAGCTGAACTCCAGATTTCATTTAACTTTAAACATTTAAACTAAGCTGGTCCAAATACACAATTTCCTTCACTAACACTTCCCCTTTAGCACTTTTAACACTTTATACAAAGTTGTGTTCCGGCAGCAGGATGGGGACTTCCCTTCCTCTTCCGGGAACAAGATCAAGTTAGGCTGAGTGCTGTTCAGCCACTCACAGGAATCCTTGAATTTTTATGAATGTGTACAAGGATTTCTCTAGTTGGCTGAGGTGGAGAGGCAGGCAGATGATGTCACAATCTCCACCTCAGCCAATCAGAGGAAGCCTTGTACTCATTCATAAAATACAAAGCTTCCTGTGTATGGCTGAGCGGTGCTCAGCCTGACTCAATTTAGTTCCAGTAATGGGCCGGGAAATTTCTATCCTGCTGCCAGAATGTGCTGTATGTGGATGATTCTACATACAGTTTATACAGAGCTGACAGGGGGTATAACTGTAAGTAAGGAAACCAGCGTGGTCCAAATAAACAATTTAAAATTAACTGAAAGCTGGGATTAGGCTTTAAAAAGGAACTTCAACACCCACGTTTTACCTGTTATCCAGGATAACCGTTCTGTAACACACCCTGTACCATGTTGTCATCTTTGACCCTGGTCTCATTAGGTGCTGGGTGCCTTTTCCCTGGTTCAGGCAGCCTAGCCCCCTCATGGCAAAGTGCCAGGCCTGCCCTCCTCCTTAACAGCACACATAAGTCACAGTCCTTGTATGCACAGAATATGCTTTAATGACTGTGGCAAAAGCACATTCAACCACTTCAGCCCTGAAAGGATTTGCCCCCTTCCTGACCAGAGCAGAGCACTTTTTGCGATTCAGCACTGCGTGGCTTTAACTGACAATTGCGTGGTCATGCGATGTTGTACCCAAACAACATTTCCCACAAATAGAGCTTTCTTTTGGTGGTATTTGATCACCTCTGTGGCTTATATTTCTTCCGCTATAAACAAACAAGGAGCAACAATTTTGAGAAAAAAAAACATATTTTTTACTTTTTGCTATAATAATTATCAAAAAAAAATGTAAAACTAATTTCTTCCTCAGTTTAGGCCTATATATATTCTTCTACATATTTTTGGTAAAAAAAAATGCAATAGGCGTATATTGATTAGGTTGCGCAAAATCGCATCTACAAACTATGGGAATAGATTTATGGCATTTTTATTATTATTTATTTATTTTTACTAGTAATGGCGGCGATCTGCGATTTTTATCGGGACTGCAATATTGCGGCGGCCAGATCGGACACTTTTGACACTTTTTTGGGACCAATGACATTTATACAGCGATCAGAGCTAAAAATAGTCACTGATTACTGTATAAATGTCATTGGCAGGGAAGTAGTTAAATTCTAGGGGGTGATCAAGGGGTTAACTGTGTTCCCTCACTGTGCTCTAACTGTGTGGGGTTGGGCTGGCCAGCGATATTGCAGAGGACAAATTGGAAAGTGATACTTTTTTGGAAACCAATGGCACTAATATAGTGATCAGTGCTAAAAATATGCACTGTCACTGTACTAATGACACTGGCAGGGAAGGGGTTAACATCATGGGCAATCAAAGGGTCAAATGTGTTCCCTGGGAGTGATTACTATCTGTGGGGTATGTGCTTTTACTGTGAGGAGGCAGAGATCCGTGTTCCTGTTTAGCAGAAACACAGGATCTTTACCTCCCCTTCTCACCCAAACTGATCTGCCTCGTTTACATAGGCAGACCACAGTTCTGTCTGTCTTGGGAGCGATTGGCAGGTCCCGGCGGACATTAGGTCCACTGGACCCGCTGATTGGATCACGCTATGTCCAATAACAGCAGGAGCGGGTCACCAGCAGCGTGCGTGCATGCCCCAGACCCGGAAGTGCAGAATCATGTGTAGGTATGTGATTCTGCGCAGGAGAGCCTCCTTGGCAACGTATATATACAGTATACGGTTGGCAAGTGGTTTAAAGGGGTTGTAAAGGTTTGTTTTTTGATTTTTTTAAAATAACAAACAGGTTATACTTACCTCCTCTGTGCAAGGGTTTTACACAGAGTGGCCCCGAACCTCTTCTTCTGGGGTTCCCCACCGGTGCTCCTGGCTCCTCCTCTTCTCAAGTGCCCCCTCAGAGAAGCACTTTCCCAGGGTCCCATCCCCGTCGCTGGAATGATTGGGTTCAGGTAAGTAAAAGGGGGGCTCTAGGGGGCAGCTGCACTACATAAGGTTTTTCACCATAATGCATAGAATGCATTAAGGTGAAAAACCTCAAGGGTTTACCACCCCTTTAAGGAACGCCGCTTTAAAATAAATGCTGTCATGATGGGAGCTGCAGTTGCTGGTCTTCTTTGAATTATGCAAGTTGCTTGGCTGTGAATCATTTCAATACTTTGTAATATAAACCAGAGGGCCAGAAGGGCAGCCAAGCAGCTAGCATTTTCAGAGGCAGGGGTCAGAAATGGCAGCATTCATGTTTCACTTATATATATTATGACAGATTTCCTTTAAAGGCGACTCTGTAAAATATTACAAACGGAAGAAACTCTTTTTTTTGTCCAAGAACAACTTTGAATAAATATATGTTCTTTCCCTTTTTTTGCCCTACTTCACATAACTAAATGCAATTCAGATTTGATTTCTTCTACATGAATAACCAAGACATACAGTAATGTTATCTCATGTTATACAATCCACTTCACAAGCTAAAGCAACATTTTCATACCATTTTGCTGCATTTGGAGTCTATTTGCTTTAATGTTTTAAATGACTCATTAAATGAAATCAGGGTTAAGATTCTGCATCTGGCAAAATGAACAACACATTTTAATTGCAGAATACTTCCAAACTGTAAATCAGCTGTACGTCTAACGTGATGCTTTCTGTCATTTTTCAACAGTAATACACCTTTTTTAATTTTTTTACCCATTCTAGAATTTCTAAATGAAATTATGCATGGCTGCATAAATAAATTAAACATTAAGTCACGAATGGCTTGTTGTTCGTGCTTAGAAAATGATGGTTCTGCTGTTGTACTTTCCTCCATTTGGAGTAAACACAGCAGTAAGATTACTGAGATGTAGAAAACCACTCTAGCTATAATGGATTCTCATTTATAGTGTCTACTTTGCTTTTTACTTTAATTTACAACACTCATGTACTGTGCCCTGGCTTTTCTCCCCATGATCCTGATCTCTTTTAACAGATAATTGGCAATCAACGGAAATAATACAACACATATGTCAAGGGGTGAAACAGCAAACCTGCTCTTGGGAACAGTTGCCAAAATCATAAAACATTAAGAGTGTACATGAAAATTGGTTTCCCATTTACTGAATGCATGCAATGGCAATCTAGGGGAATCCACTATTATGCAGGAAAGATGATATTCACACAACGCATCATCTTATATGTTAATTCTGGGAAGAGGAGGCAATGACTTATGCATCTTCAAAAATATGTTTTTCTGATTTGTACTGTAGCAAGGCCATTGGAATGGATGATGACCAGTCTCACTAAAGCAGTGGTTCTCAACTCCTGTCCTCAGGACCCACTAACAGGCCAGGTTTGCAGGATAACTGAAATACATCACAGGTGATATCATTTGCTGCTCAGTGATTGCCGTATTCTAGTCTGCATCTCCCCAAGGTAATACTTAAAATCTGGTCTGTTGGTGGGTCCTGAGGACTGGAGTTGAGAGCCACTGCACTAAAGTCAGACCAGTCTCAGACACATTGTTGCCTGTAGTTAGGTTTGACCAATGACCTTCCCTCCACCTACAACGACCTCCTGTTCTGCAAGGTGCTGTGTGCTAGTTTTCAAGGCCTACTTGGCTACTGCAAATTGTATGCTCTGGTCACCCAAGAACCAGAAAGCCATGTGTTGTATACTGCATTTAAAGTGTAACTCCACTTTTGTTGAGAAAAAAGCATTCCCCTCTGGGTGATCTATGTACATTGCAAGGATTATAACAACCTTTGTTGCAGATTCCTACCTTTTGTTATTCTGAAGAAATCCATCTGTGTTTCTCTGTGCCTCTGTAATGTGGGTCTCCCCTTACGAAAAAAGAGTTGTTTTCACCTCAATGTGAAATTTACGTCATATGTTGTGTACCGAAAGACCAAGAACCCACTGGTCTCGTATGTTAAACGTCATCGGTTCATCCGGAACTTTTGATCGTGTGTCGTGGAACGTCTTGTCCTCCAGCAACATCCACCTCCCTTCCAGTAACCAGTTTGGATTGATGTCCGTTGTTACACAGACTCTGACCAGACTGAAATCACGTCACCGA
>BLSH010340655.1:38602-64162 GCA_018402905.1 Glandirana rugosa | reverse complement strand
AGTAAAGCTGCACATGCTCAGTTTGGTCTCTATTACTGGAGAGAACATTTCCTTGTTCTCAGAGCTAGCCAGGTCACATAATATTGACATGACACATGTGGGCATGTGTATACAGGCTATAGTGGAAGTCTCCTCCTACCTCTAGGGCAGACCCTACAGTTTATTACATGATCATGGTATACAGATCAGCCAAAGAGATATATAGTGGCAGTATTTGAATGTAAAAAGATTAATAAGCTGTGGGTGCTGTGGCGTGGGGGGGCAGGGGCAGATGAGCTATTTTCATATTACTGGGTTTAGTAACACTTTAAGTAGTTTATCTAGTCCATGTAAACTGATACATTCTACTGAAAAACGTAAGCTTTTGAAAACAATAGTCTTGCTGGCTGGATCACCAGATGAAAACAGAAGAAAGAAAGCCTAAAAAAGAAACGAATACAGTCATCACATCTAAGAATTGGTTTGCTTCTGGATTTAATACTGCTTTAATTGGTGGTTTTAGCATCTATTTGCAGAAGCTTTCAGCTTATTTGGTCTGTCTGATTGCCAAGCTGTTCTGAAACTGCCCAGCACACCCCACGCATTTCTATTGGTCGATTAGACAATCTCTCTTAGTGATGGGCAAAAAGAACTACACTAGGGCAGTGACACTGAAAGCTACTGCAGGTATGAAGGAAAGAAAAAAATTTTGAACAAAAGGTTATGAAATCATCTTATATATTGCCTGTACATACTGTAAATGTGCATTACCGTTGAAGAGGAAATATGAATGCATAAAACAAAGCAGTGATGCCTTCACCCCTTGATTGTCAGCAATCTCTGCTTTGCTGTGGACTATTGGTGCCATCTGTTTTCTGCATTAAGCTCTATCTATGGAAGGACCATTAAAGTGTGGCACTAAGTGTAATAATACCGAAATACATAGAAACTACAACGTATATATGGTAGAAGCATAGAAAAAACAAGATAGTGATTCACAGTGCTGGTATATCGGCACTGTTTTGCTTGGTGGCAAGAAGAGTGTGCTTTTGGTGCCAGTCCCTACACAGAACTGTACAATTTTTTGGCAAGGAAAAGATAAGTATGAATCAGAAAGGGGTAATTTATTGTTATGGTTAGGGATTAGGTAAAGGCTAGGTGTTAGGGTTTAAATTTGAAATATATGTAACCCAATTCAAATGTCATATAATCTGGACTTCTTTAATGTAATTTCAAAGGGGAATTTTCTCTTTCAATAACTTTTATTGAAGCAACATTAATTTGAAAAAAAATTGTATACATCAAAAAGAGGAAATAAGCAGAAAAAAAAACAAATTAAACAGGAAAAGATGCATATTATGAAGGTAGATTATATTTTTTAACATCCGATTGTTGGTTGTTCCTTTTTCTGGATAAGGTAACAGTTACTCAGAAATGTAGAGTAAACAGATAACATTTAGCATTGTCAATGCTGGGGCCATCCAGGGGGGTCAGGCAACAGATTTGCAGGAATGTATCAAAGAATAAAAGGGGAGAAAAGGAAAGGTGAGGCCACTGGTTACTATATATTGGTTGCAATAGCATCTATACATGTACAGCTCTCTCATTTTAACATTTTTATTAATTATCTGTTTAATCACCTATTTATCTAATCACATCCATCTGCGCTGGGAAGGGTTAAGCTATTTTTGACCATTGTTTTCATGGAGCTAGACATACTCTAGCGCTCTCTGGCTAACTAACACAGTAATCAGAGGTCTGGAAAGTGGTGACAGGTACTCGGGTACTCAGATGGGCTGGTGACAGATACTGCGGTACTCTGATGGGTTGGCGGCAGGTGCTCGGGTACTCTGATGGGTTGGTGAAAGGTACTCGTGTACTCTGATGGGTTGGTGACAGGTACTCTGGTACTTTGATGGGCAGGTGACAGGTACTCTGGTACTTTGATGGGCAGGTGACAGGTACTCGGATACTTTGATGGGCAGGTGACAGGTACTCGGGTACTTTGATGGACAGGTGACAGGTACTTGGGTACTTTGATGGGCAGGTGACAGGTACTCGGGTACTTTGATGGACAGGTGACAGGTACTCTGAAGGGCTGTGACAGGTACTTTGATGGGGTGGTGGCAGGTCCTCTTTATTACTGGGGGGGATCAGTGTGCTTGGTGTACACAGTAGGCGGTAACAAGCTGTTACCACAATCTCCCTCTCACACACAATCGGTGTGTGAGAGGGAGAACCCGGTAACAGCTCGTTACCATGGTTTGTTTACATCATGTCACCGGCTGTGATTGGACATAGCCGGTCACGTGGTAAAGAGCCAATGTCATTGGCTCTTTACCCTGATCGGAGCTGGGCTTTGTCCGAGGGACAAGCCTCAGCCCCGATCGCCATTCTGCACGCCCCCGGGGCCGCGCACAAGCGGCGTGCACACTGATGTCAGTAGTGACCGGCTGTGATTGGACACAGCCGGTCACATGGTAAAGAGCCAATTTCATTGGCTCTTTACCCCAATCGGGGAGGGGCTATGTCCCGGGGGACATGCCCGATACCCGATCGCCACACTGCGGGCCCCCCCCGCAGATAAGTATGAATCAGAAAGGGGTAATTTATTGTTATGGTTAGGGATTAGGTAAAGGCTAGGTGTTAGGGTTTAAATTTGAAATATATGTAACCCAATTCAAATGTCATATAATCTGGACTTCTTTAATGTAATTTCAAAGGGGAATTTTCTCTTTCAATAACTTTTATTGAAGCAACATTAATTTGAAAAAAAATTGTATACATCAAAAAGAGGAAATAAGCAGAAAAAAAAACAAATTAAACAGGAAAAGATGCATATTATGAAGGTAGATTATATTTTTAACATCCGATTGTTGGTTGTTCCTTTTTCTGGATAAGGTAACAGTTACTCAGAAATGTAGAGTAAACAGATAACATTTAGCATTGTCAATGCTGGGGCCATCCAGGGAGGTCAGGCAACAGATTTGCAGGAATGTATCAAAGAATAAAAGGGGAGAAAAGGAAAGGTGAGGCCACTGGTTACTATATATTGGTTGCAATAGCATCTATACATGTACAGCTCTCTCATTTTAACATTTTTATTAATTATCTGTTTAATCACCTATTTATCTAATCACATCCATCTGCGCTGGGAAGGGTTAAGCTATTTTTGACCATTGTTTTCATGGAGCTAGACATACTATGATTTTTTTTTTACCTATCTGATGTTCATGCATCAAGATCTGCACAAGTTTTCAATTAAAGCTTTTTTTGATCTGCAAGATGTCATTTGGATTGAGTCACTGTCTGCCAATGCCAGGGAGACTGCAAGTTACAGCTATCTTGCCACAACTGGATCAGTTCTAGAGATGACACTTTCAGTGAATAGATTGGAGAGACAGAACACTGAGGTCCAACCATCTGGTAAGCCTTATAATAAATTCACTGTGGTGGTTTTAATAGCCTCACTCACGTTGAACCTCTTTGGAAATGAGGTAACCGAGTGGCACTTTGCACTTTCTTTTATCATTGCAATGGAGGATTTTACTTTATGCTGTGGATGAACTGTATTACTATTGTATGCACTTTTATAATGACTTCTTGATTTATTTATTTTTTACCTTTATTGCTGCACTTTATATGTGTTGTTCTTTTTATGCAATAGTTTTATAATTAATATATAGGCATTTTTATGTTGAGGAGTCTCATTATAATTGTCCGGGCTGCAGACCCTCCAGGGAAGAACATTACTTGTTAGATACTTTCTTGCAAGAAAGAGAGGAGGCACACTCACATGTAGAACTCTCACTCTTCAATGTGAGGAACATCAGATGGGAATGACATACCAAACACAGTCCACCATAGGGACTAGATCACCTGGTCAGTTACACAGGGACGTTTTAAATTTTTACAGAGGTACAGATCTTACAACCTCTACATGAAGTCCAACAGAGGTTAGAATAAAGGACTAACTAATACAGGTATCCACTGTCAATGTTTAACAGTTCCATAGAATTAGACTGAAGGAGAAGACAAGCAGATAAATCTATTAGGAAAATCCTCCCAAGATGGGGGAAAGGGATAATTCCCAATGTGGCAAAAATTTGGCAAATACAATTTTGTAGTTAGCTGGACAACATTGTCTAAAGGGCCAGCTTGGGGCCTGCACAAAATCTAGATTGTCTAACTTAGAAGGGGAAATCGAAAAAGGATTGAGGAACAGCCAGTTCCAATTTAGTCAATTTACTGTCCTCAATGTGACTATTCAAAGAGATGTTGGATTGTATAGCAGAAGATAAGTAGGCCCAAAATGAGGCAAAGCCTTCTATATTCACAAACACAAGAAGCTGATGTTGACAAGGGCTATAAATGGCAGGAGATGATCAAGTCACTGAAGGCAGACAGTGAAACAAGACTGGAGACCAGATAATTCACAAACAGTTTTAAAAGCAGGAGCAGCAGTGGGAAGGTGCTTCCTCTAGGCTTAATGGCAGAAGAAAGAGTGTGGAATGCACGTGAGCAACCTCTCTCCACCTAGGGGATGATGTTAGAGCTCAGTTGGCGTAAGATGACGGAGGAGGGAATCTTAAAATGGTACCAACTGTGAGGTAACTTCTAGTCTTCAGCTTGATCTGCCTCACTCACTAAGTGAGCTTTCAGAGACAGGGGCACCAACTAACTAACACAATATACATAGGTCTGGAAAGTGCAACAATACGGATCCCAGGCTGGCCTCACCATGGCCAGAGGCCTAATCATAACATATTGTAAGTCTGCAGAGAATCAGAGGTTGTGACAAAGCTTTATACTTGGAGAGCGCTCTCTGGCTAACTAACACAGTAATCAGAGGTCTGGAAAGTGCCACAATACAAAGCCTTGTTCTGTAAAGCAACATTCCAGCCTATTCTCGCCATGTCTCAATGCCTATGCACTACGTGAGTCTGCATGCAGAGAATGGGTCACACCAAAGGCAGTGGCATGGCTCTGGACATGGAGAGCATTCTGTGGCTAACTAATACAATACATATTGTCTGGAAAGTACCACAATGCAGAGCCCAGTGCCTAAAGTTACCTTCCAGCTCAGCAATTCCTGGTCCAGCAGGGTCCATGTACGACCTCTAAAGCTATTGCTGAGAATATGTCAATATGTCAATATGAGAATATGTCAATCCGAGACTAGCTCAAGCAGGACTTTCAAACTCTTAATTGAAATTGGCAAACAAAAAAATATTTGCACTGCATCAAGTATCTTGATTGAAGAAAAAATATGAATAATATGACTAGCAAAAAATTATAGATAAACTTATTTCAGCAGAGATAAATAAAATGTATCCAACCTCCTAGGACACTAGCAAAAACCAAGGCATGTTGATTGGAGGCAGGGTTATACAAAAGCTGGCTTATTGTTTTTATTTGCCAGTATCCCAACTTGTGGACAAATGTATAACCTGAGTGTCTAAGAATTACTAAATTACAATGTCCTTCAACGGACAATAAAAAAAAATATATTTAATCAACAGTAATGTAATTATCACATGACAATAAAAATTGCAACTGTCATCGTTTTATTCTACAGGATCTCTGCTTTCGAAAATAAAAATATATAATGTTTGAAGGTTTTAAATTATCTTCAGGCCTAAAGTTTGCATTTTAACATGCGTGCACAAATTAATAAATGGCTCCAGCAGCAAAAGAGCTAAATGACATTACATGCAGACCAAAAAAAGCTTAAAGGAACTAGTTAAAATACAATATAGCAATAATATTGAACAGTGTATGTAAAGCTCAATTCCAAGCTGTCCCTTCGCCCCACCCCACCCCCACCCCAAGTGATACCCTTTCCACCATGTGTATTTTTTGCTGTATATTTTTTGTTTAAATACATTTTTATTGAGTTTTTCAAAGAAAACAATACAGAAGGAATAATACAAGCAATACGGGTAAAATCCATTGCGTGGTAATGTGCAACAGATCTAAATTTAAAAGAGCATAACAGTAACTAATAGAAAATATACGTATATCGAGGTCAGTAATTCATGCAGTTATATATAATGAACTCCGGAATTAGCGTTAGATGTGCAATCTTCCTTTTCCAGGGCGACCCAATTGGAATCTTTTCCGCTCCTGGGGGAGGGACCACCCTCTATATGCTGATTGAATTCAGGTCAGACTTCTTTATGCCTAGACCCAGGGCTGGTGCAAGGATTTTTAACACCCTAGGCGAAACATCATCTTGCTGCCCCCCCCCCGGCTCCACCCCTGACCCCACCCCCTTTTTTCCTGCCCAGCCTCACCAGCGCCCGTCAAATACAGCTTCACCAGCGCCAATCAATACAGCCTGACCTATGCCCATCAAATACAGCTTCACCAGCGCCAATCAATACAGCCTCACTTATGCCCATCAAATACAGCTTCACCTGTGCCCATCAAATACAGCTTCACCTGTGCCCATCAAATAAAGCTTCACCTGTGTCCATCAAATACAGCCTCACGGGGGTGGGGGTGAAGGGGGGGGGTATTTGGCAAATAAGTAACTATTTCTATACATATTTGCAAATGGCACGTGATAAAACAATCTCATTATCTTAGTCAGACGGTGTCAGTTTTTACATGAATGAATGCAGTGCAGCCAGTGACAGATCAACAGTGGCCAGGCGCCCTAGGCGGCAATGCGCCTACTCTGCCTAGTGGTTGAGCTGGCCCTGCCTAGACCTACAACGCATTCCATATTTGGATTGTCGAACTGTAGAATAAAGCTCTTCTAATTAAGCTTATATAACACAATAATGGGGAGGGTAAAAGGAGAGAGGGAGTGATAGAATAGGAGAACAGGATAGCAGAGAAAGGTGTTGGTGGCTTCTAGGGATTACTTGTGGGTGATGCTTGCTGAAGTATAGGAACTATTTTGAGGAATGTATGGTGTGAATGCAATGTTTTCCAAGGGTACCATGCCTTTTGGGACTGTATATAAGCTGTTCTAGTGGGGGCTAAAAGTGTTTCATAAATATGGTGAGTGTTAGTCAATTGGATCATAGCTACAGTAATTGGTGGGGTGGTAGATTTCCATAGCTTTGTGATTGATAATCTCGCTGCCAATAGGATGTGAGTAATAACTGTGCGAAGTGGTGGAGGACTTGTTTCTATAGAAAGATTAAGTAAAGCCAATCTGGGTTTTTAGGAATGGTGGAGTGGGAAATTTCTTATATAATAGTAAAGGTTGAGTTCCAAAACTTTTGGAGCTTAAGGCAACTCCATAATACATGGAGCAGAGAGCCCTTTTCCCCACATTCTCTCCAGCATAGGGGCTGGTGATGTGGGTTGAATGATGTAATACATAGTGGAGTGATGTACCACCATTGTGTGATTTTTTGGATAATTTCCCAGAGGGATGTGCTATGGGCCGAATAGTATATTGATTTGAGTGCCCGTTGCCATTGGTAAGGGGTAAATTGGGTGTTAATGTCCTTTTCCCATTTGGTGAGGGGGAAGATTTTTCCAATACCTGCTTTTCCTGAAGTAAATTATAGAAAAGCGAGATCCCTTTCTTACCAGGTTAGGTAGATTTAAGATATTGCCATGCTGAAGTTGGGATTGCTTTGTTTAGATGTGGTCTGTTCTTTAAGCAGTGGTCAATTTGCAGGCGTTGGAACAGATCTGTGTATGCCGTTAGGTTCTCTCGTACCATCTGGGAGAAAGTTTTTAGTTTATTCCCACTGTATAGCACATTCAAGTCCTTATCTGGGTCTTGTAGTGGGAATGGAAGACGCATGTCGGGTATTAATTGTTTTAAAGTGGTTATGGGTACATTCGATGGTGTTGTAGGTGTATGCTTCCATTTGTACATTATACATTTCCACCATATAGAGGATGCTGCCCTTAACGTAGGTGGGAGATGTTGATATGTGGTACCTTTGGGACCTGTACTAAATAGCCATGTCTCCAGATTGTGTCCTGGAAGTACTGATTTTTCTAAGTTACATCAGTGATTATTGTGAGGTATGGCAACCCACTACCTTATTTGTGCTAGGATAGTGGATTGGTAGTAGTCTGCCAGATCCGCAAAGGCCTGAGCCTCCAACTAGTCTACATTTGATGTGGATGCTGTGTGACCTGTGTGGTTTCTTCCCCTGCCATACGTATGAGTTCACAAGCTTTTGTAAGGAAAAGAGATATGAGAGAGGAATCTGTATAGGTAGAGTTCTAAAGATGTACAATAGTTGTGGGAGAATTTTCATTTTAAAGGCAGCCAGGTGGCCTGCCCAGGGGAATCCAAATTTGGCTGTGGCATCCGAGGTTTGTCTCCCCAGAACAAAGCCAGTTTGATCTTTATTGATTAATGTAGGTAGAATATGTATAAGTCTGTATAAGTCTATCAGGAATGAGTTTGCCATATACCTTGATGTCTGAATTAAGGAGGGATATGGGATCCTTCCCTGGCTTTGGCAAGGTAACTATCAGAGCTCTTAGCATATCTTCAGGCAATTTGGAGGAGGAGGCAGCGCTATTGACCAGATTGCAGAGGTGTGGGGCGAGGATTAGTTTGTATTGCTTATAATATTCCCTTGGTAGACCGTCCGGTCCTGGGGCTTTATTATTGAGTAGGAAGTCTATAGCAGAGTATAGTTCATCTATGGCAGGCATCTTCAAACTACGGCCCTCCAGCTGTTGCGGAACTACACATCCCATGAGGCATTGTAAAACTCTGACATTCACAGACATGACTAGGCATGATGGGAATTGTAGTTCCTGAACAACTGGAGGGCCATAGTTTGAGGACCCCTGATCTATGGTATATGGTTCATTCAAAGTTAACAGTTTCTCACTTTCTGGATCAGGTTGTGGGGTGCTGCTGTCTTCTTTGATGTTATATAGGGAATTATAATAAGTGCTGAAGGCTTCGACTATTTTCTGAGGGTCAACTAATTTGGTGTTAGTTGTGGGGTGGGTCAGGGATTGGATCTTAGTTTTACTTCTAGTTCCTCTAATACGAGAGGCCATTCATTTGCCTGCTTTCTTGCTGGTGTTGTAGTATGTTGCCCTAATTTTTCTATGTGATTTTTCGTAGGATTCTAACAAGAGAGTTCTAAGTTCTTGTCTGAGGGAGACTAATTGGTTCTTATTGTCAATTTGCTGTATATTTTTAATACCTACCTTTTTTAGTCAGTCATTCATTGACATAATGTGCAGGGTCCTCAATGATGCAGGAAGCATCATCATAAGTGGATGCAGGGTGTGTGATGACACCCTACACTCACCCTACCTCAGTCTCCCAGGTTGAAAAACTCTGGAAGTAATTGAACTCAGTAGACTGACAACATTTAGTGATATAAAGGAATCACTGTGGAATCAACACTCGAGAGGAGGTAGGTATTGCAGTGGCAGTTGCGGAAGTTTTTTAAAAACTGCTGGTCATTTACGGCAATTTCTCCAGACACATCAGCAGCGGTGGAGGACAAATCACAAGGCATTACTAGATACACCCAAGGTACTTTGATTTTATGGAAGTACTTATTAAGTTCAATGTTGTCAACTGGTTAACTTGTATAATGGACCATCCAGTGGTGTGATGGTGTGACACTATCATTTAGTTTTGCAAAGCAGAATGGGTGAATCCAGATATTATGGGGAAGATGAATGTATAAATATATCAGTTTTGTGTGATTGTTACATTAAAAAAAGAAAATGTTGTTTTTTATGTGCCAGCATTAAGCTGATAAAAATGAATTAGCTGTCACTTTAAACTTAGTTTTACCATTCTAAACTTTTTTGTTAATAAAATGTTATTAGGCAACTGAGATATAAAGTAATATTTTGTTTCTTTTTAGGTATGACAATATTGAAGTTCTGAAAGTTAATTTTATAATATTCAAGGTCTTTTTCATGAAAATCATTTCTGCAAACCAATCTCTGGAGGCAATAAATGACACATTGTGTAAGACTCAAATCATTTTATTCTATAACATTATATTCAGAACTGTCGGAAAGAGCAGCTGCTATAAAGCAGTAATGAATTTAGACTAAAGCTTGAGACAATTAAATAATATGGTTCTTAAATAATTTAAATTTTTGAGAGATTTTAAAGAGTCATTATTTTTTTTCTTCAGAATGCAATAAAAGAAAGGACTCCATTTGATCTACGGAAAATGCACAAAGGACATTCCAGCACTAGCCTTTGTCCTCTGTTATTGAAATATTTCTCTGTTTTCTTGCTAAAATATCAGACTCGGATATGGAAAAAATCCAGCTCATAACTGACGTTGCCAAAAGCGATTAGGAATTAGCGATTTATGCTAGCGAGCTGATGAACCTGATTTGTTGTGTGAACTACTAAAGTAGACTAAGAACCATTTTCCTTTTCACTTGCTGGCTCCTGAAGCAGGAAGTATGGATATTCTGCTTCCTAGCTGATCTCAGGTCACCCAGCGAGATTCAATGAGGATGTTGTTTTTATTATTAAAGGGGGTAAAGAGATGAGAATTTCTGCTCCCTTTTGATGTAATTAACTATATAAGGAAGAGGTATACTAGTGTATTAGGTTTAATACTGATTCAGGAAGCCCTGTGACCACTTACTTGTTAGGCTTATAATGTTACAGTGGCATGTTAAACTATCTTTTTAAGTTAGATTTCCATCAGATCACACCAAAAGACCTAAGGCTGCCCAATGAGTGGGGTGCTCACAGGCTTCCATTTCCACTCATCTGAAAGAAAGCCAACTGGTAAGTGACCTTTTGAACTACCAGTTAAATTGTGCACACACAACTATACAATGTAATAAGAATTATGGGTATTATGGAACGCCGTTACAAGATGCTGGTGCCTGGCACCTCCTGCACCCAACTGACTCCTTTATTTCACCCTTTTGTTCTTTTCATGGTATAAGTGGGTGCTCTGTTCTTAGCCGTGTGCTCATGTCATCTCATTGAAGATGTCCATCTCCTTAAAATACTGCAGCAAACTGGTGCAACATCAAGTGCTAGACCTAAATCTGACTCTGTACTGATGATACAGTGCATGACCAAAGCTGTCTGTTATTTCTTGTTAGCCACAAGATGTCTTGCAAAGAGTGTGTTTTGTTACTGTAGTTAGGACTAAGCTTGTCTTCTGGTTCCCACTTTTTGTTATTACACAAGAATTGGTCTTAACAAACAGTTTAAAACAAACTCATGCCTGGTCCATGAAAAGACCAACTGTTGCCCCAATGTTAATGACTGTACATAAGTACAAGGGGAGTAACATTGCATATCTCCATATTTTCTCCTCCCAAAACTTTGCATAGCACCTTTATAGCACAGGAAATGCCACCATACTGTAATCCTCTGAAAGAGTTATATGTGTAAGAAGAATGATAGTAACTTTGTAAGAACACAATCAGAGCTGATTAGCGTGCCCCGCGACAGTCGCTTTTTTATATAACAAAGGCTGTCAAGGAGATCACACAAGATTTGAAAGAAGATGAAAAGGCTGCAGTATCACAGATGGGGAGGGGGGCAAATGAGGTTAGGAGGCAGCCTAAAAGAGTGACTTTATTTCAAGCTGGTCTGCCTGGGAAAGTTAACATATTAGTCTACAGTGCCTGCAGCAAAAAGAGTCAATGAAAGCTTGTTTTGCATTTGCATTTGCATTGCACTGCTTAGTAAGCAATTGTAATTAGTTGGCTGCATGGTTGTCTGATACAAAATGAGTGAACACAGGAAAAATCTAAATCAAATCATTATTTGGTGTGACTGCACTTTGGCTTCAAACCAGCATCAGTTCCTTTACTTGCACACTTTATACACTTGCACAAAGTCAGGGATTTTGTGGGATTATGGCCCGTACACACGATCCGAAAATCGGTAGAAAAATCCCGCTTTCTAAGCGATCGTACGATAATCGGATCATTAGTACAGAGCTTTCGAGAGCCGATCATGACAGTTCCTCCGATATTATTCGATCGGACAAACACGAAAAATGTTCTCGTATGATGCCAGATCGGACAATTTTCATTTAATCAGTACAGTTGTCGTCCAAAAATACAATACAAATAGACTACAACACATCACTTCAGATTTTTTATTCTGGCGTACGAGAATTTTCGTGTCTTTAGTACAGTCTTCCGATTCGATCTGAGATTAACATGCAAAAAAAAACGGACACTCTGTCGTCCAATTTTCGGCACATGTGAACAGGCCATTTGAGTCAGGTGTGTGATGAACCAATATATCAATCAGGTGCTATTGATCATCAATTTCATATGTCGGTTTGAAGCACAGTCATTAACTGAAACAGCTGATTGGGAGGCTTAAAACTGAGTGAGGAACAACCAAAGTCTGCTACTAGGGTAAGGTTGTGGAAGACAGTTTCATTTTAAAGGTCATACACTATGGCAAGACTGACCACAGCAACAAGACAAAAGATAGCTATGCTGCATCAGTAAAGTCTCTCCCAGGCAAAGATTTCAAAGCAGACTGTCGTGCAGACACATCATGCTTACTTCCCTATGGCATCAGAAGATGCCCAGCAGTGCCATCAGCACAGAACTGATTGTAACCAGGGGGAACTAGGTACATCCATCTATTGTCTGGAGAAGTCTGGCCAGAAGTGGTCTTCATGGAAGAATTGCATCCAAAAAGCTATACCCCCAATGTTGAAACAAGGCTAAGCAATTCAACTATGTACAAAAACAAGAACTGGGGTGCAAAAAAATAGCAGGTACTCTGTGATAGTGAGTCAAAATTTGAAATATTTGGCTGTAGCAGGAGGCAGTTTGTTCAAAGAAGGGCTGGAGAGTGGTACAATGAGTGCTTTCAGGCAACAGTTAAGCATGGTGATGGAGGTTCCTTGCAAGTTTGGGGCTGCTTTTCTGCAAATGGAGTTGGAGGTTTGGTCAAGATCAATGGTGTCCTCAATGCTGAGAACTACAGGCAATTACTTATCCATCATGCCATATCATCAGGGAGGAGTGTGATTGGCCCCTGATTTATTCTGCAGCAGGACAATAACCCCAAACATACAACCAATGCCATTAACAACTACCCTCAGCATAAAGAAGAACAAGGAGTCCTGGAAGTTATTGTTTGCCCCCCACAGAGCCCTGATCTCAACATTATCAAGTCTGTCTGGTATTACCTGAAGAGACAGAAGGATTTGAGGCAGCCTAAAAACACAGAAGATATGTGGTTAGTCCTCTGAAATGTTTGAAACAACCTACATGCTGAGTTTTTTCAAAAACTGTGTTCAAGTGTACATAGGGGAATTTATGCTGAATTTAAGGCAAAGGGTGTTCACACCAAATATTGATTTGATTTGGACTTACTCTTCTGTTCATTTACTTTTTTTTTTTACTCATATTGTTAATTGATAAAAAGAAACTACTAACACTTCTATTTCTTAAGGCTTTCTTTATTTACAGCATTTTTAGGCACACCTGCCTAACACTTTTGCACAATACTGTATATATACTGTATATCTATAATAGATAGTCAAAAATCACATTTTAAAACAATGTTCTCTATTTTACTGCTTCCTATCTCATTTTCCTCATTAGCATACACCCTTTAATTGTAAGATTTTATTACGATCCTTAAACCTTAGACTACTGTTTAAATATTATTTCAGTGGAGGTAATATATAACTATATTTGGAATATTTGGAATAAAAATGTATAGATGACCTTTAAAGGAAGATTTCTGGCTCCCATTTGCAAGTCTGATGCGTGGTTTTTGACAAGGGACACATAGTTCTACAAACAGTAGGTCAGGACAGATGACCTTCAGTGAAAAGAAGAATTCATTATCCACGTCCATCATCCATAAGAAACAAGTATCAAAAATATTACATTTGAATTCCAGTCCAGTGCATGACATACTGTATTCTGACAGAAACATTTAAAGTTTAAACCCTTCACTCTTTTTAGGCTTAATAGATAAAAATATACATCCATTCTAAAAGAAGCAGAAGCATACCTAAACTGCATAATGAGCTAACACCCTAAGTTACAGTAAATTATTTTACAGTACATGTCTGAGTGACTGTCACACTATAAGTGATTTTTTCATCCTAACTTCCCAATGTAAAAAACAGCTAAATAGAATATTTCTATGAGCTTATTGCAGTTCAGTTGGAGTGATATCAAGTTGTTTGTCAGCAGATTTTGGGTGGATGCACATGGGTCCATTGAACCAGCCCAAAGATATGAATAAGGCCAGATAGTTTGGGATTAAGAGCAAGTTCCTGGTAACCAACCCGGCAATCCAACATTTACAATTGATCTTATGGGAAACAAACTCCACTCTGGTAGCTAGAACCACACATACTGTATAATAGATATCCAAGGCTTGATAATGAACTGCCCTCTCCCTGATTCAAAGGATAATACTGTCTTTATGGACCTTGCTTTGTGCACTGGTGCACAGTCATGTTGGAACAGGAAGGGACCATCCCCTAACTGTTCCAACAAAGTTGGGAGCATGAAATTGTCCAAAATGTCTTTGTATGCTGACATCTTAGGAGTTCCCTTTACTGGAACTAAGGGGTCAAGCCCAACTCCTGAAAAACAACCCCACACCATAATCCCACCTCCACCAAATGATTTGGACTAGTGCACAAAGCAAGGTCCATAAAGACATGGATGAGCGAGTGTGGGGTGGAGGACCTTGACTGGCCTGCATGGAGTCCTGACTTCAACCAGATAGATCACCTTTGGGATGAATTAGAGCCGAGACTGCGGGCCAGGCCTTCTCATCCACATCAGTGCCTGACCTCACAAATCCGCTTCCAGAAGAATGGGCAAACCTTCCCATAGACACACTCCTAAACCTCGTGGACAGCCTTCCTGGAAGAGTTGACGCTAACTCAATATTGAACCCTACGGACTAAGACTGGAATGTCATTAAAGTTCATGTGCGTGTAAAGGCAGGTGTCACAATACTTTTGGTAATATAGTGTATCTTCCACTTGTTGTTATTATTTCCTTCTCTTCCAATTTTTATATATAAAAAAAGAGAATAACTGAGAGTATGCACAGAGATCATTAATAGACACTGTGTTTTCATGATCTACATGAGTGCTATGAAGAGGCAGTATCTGGATTTAATTTATCCAACCCTCTTTGAACACCCAACCTATTGTTTTGTGAAT
This sequence comes from Glandirana rugosa, assembly GCA_018402905.1. Lineage (NCBI taxonomy): Eukaryota > Metazoa > Chordata > Amphibia > Anura > Ranidae > Glandirana > Glandirana rugosa. Next base: position 49,061 of record BLSH010340655.1, on the reverse strand, counting down.
CAATATACGTAAACACAGTGAAGGTAATATATCATCAGCCAACTGGTAAAATGTTAACCACAGCAGGATGCCTGATATCAGAATAGCAGAAGTACACAGAATACTCACACTGGTGATTTTCACACAATAGAAAACCTCACAGCAATAACCATAATATAACTAAATTATTGTATTTGATACGACAGTTGTGGCATGTGCTGTATGAATGAAAAATTATACGTATGGAGTTTCATGGTTTTACTCCTTTTAATTCATCATATCAACTGTTGTACTTTTATCTGCATTCACTGCGGTCTGAATGGATTTAGGCATTGTTGTATTGTATGATGTTTATAAATGTATTGTACTCTTGTATCAAAGTATTTTTGCCTGAAAAACATAGATCTGAAAGTTTTTTTTCTACTTTGTTATACCTTTTTAAACTATTTATCAGTAGAAAGAAGAGGGTGGACAGGGACAAATGGAAATAAGACAAAACTATTTTTCTTCGCTGCCCACACATAAAAGCATGTGTATGCGGTCTGCTACTGCAGGTGTTACTCTACTTATTAGCAAAGATAAAGCATATGATCAACTGAGCTACAATAAGCACACACCATAAATGTGTACATGCATCTCTTTTTTATTAGTATAACTCACCACGACTAGAAGGCTCAGAGGCACACAGTCTATCCTTTGTGTCATTGTTGCCATCCCTGCGTCTCGCACTCACTGGTTCTGATTGCATAAGATATTTTTGAGGCTCGTCATCACCCTATATTGTAAAAAATAATTTTCAAATGATGATTTGCTTAAATCAAATGTTTATATGCTTACAAGGTCAAATATCAGTGACTACTATATATAGCAGGGGTTGCAACCCCTGGCACATTGTCTTCTTTGCTGGCACATAGCATCATTGACTTTAATTGACAGCTCCCTAGGGTGTCAGGGAAAAGCAAGATAGAGTGCACGAGGGCAGCTGATAATTGGGAGGCATGCACACTGATGAAGAAAGCAGGTATAGAGAAAAACAAATTCTGTTTACCAACACACACAGATAGTTGTTGGTTGGAGTGCAAGAATGTCTAGCATATTGGAAACAAGCTGCAACTGTCCCCCACCAAAGAGATGTGGTGATGGACTATTTGAGTGGGAAGTATACACAGGAATCTTTCCATGTTGTCCTGCCTGGGACCATGAAGATTGAAATACCACTTGAACATCAATTGTCATGCAGCCATGGGGGTCCGCAGAACTTTTTTCAGGGGGGGCATCATTTTAAGTTCACCCATGCTCCGCCCCTTTTGACAATGGCATGAATGGGAGGGGCTTAGCCGCAACTCGCAATTATTTATTTTTAAGGGGGAAATGACAGACTTTATTCCAGGCATGTGCTATGTACAGGGTGCAGATTCCAGGCGTGTGCTATGTACAGGGTGCAGATTCCAGGCGTGTGCTATGCCAGTATGCATATCCAATTCCCCCCCACAGAGCTCTCTTCCCCCCACAGAAGAGAGTTGTCTATAACTCACAGTGGCAGGTCAGGCTCCTGTTGATACACGCTGCAGGCTTGAGTGGCTGTGGATAACCCACCTTGCCCCCTCCTCTGTCTGTATATGCAGAGCTGGGAAAGCAGGAAGGGTTTTGTGTGTGCTGACTTCCGATGCTAGACTGCCGGCTGCCATCCACAGTGTAATCTACCTTCCTGTGCCGGGTGCTGGTACATGGAGAGTGTTCCAGCGCCCAGCACCTGCTCACACTCTGTGCGCTGCACTCGGGTGATTAGGGTGTGCTTGCCTGGGCACAACCGTGCACACACCTATGACGGACACCTTGCGATCCCTGATTCCAGGGGGGGGCACTTGTCCCCCCTTGCCCCTACCTGCAGACACCCATGCATGCAGCCAAAGCTCTGTGAGTGTTCAGCCAGCATAGTCTGTGTTCAGAAGGTATAGAGAGAGAGAGAGATGTTAAAGATGAGAGTTTAAAAAGAGTTAAGAACCTAGTCTGGTGTTTGAGACCATCTGTGTTTAGGAAATATCCTGATCCACACCTCACCCTTCTTCACATATTGCAATGTACAATAAACCAGGTCTTGTATTGATTTCACTATGACTGGCGCTCATTCTTTTTGCATCCCGAGAAAAAAACTACACCTGATATTGAATGCGCCTGGGATCTTTTTGCAATGTAAAAGTGCTTCTGACATTTATAATGTAGTTGTTGGCATCTGCAAGTCAACAAACACTGGAACCTTCCAGAAACAGGTATCTATTTTGAAATCATATACTTTAATTGTACCAATATGTGACTTAAAGTAACTGGTTACATCAGAGCAAAGGGGTATATATTTATGCAATCAAGGCTGTAGTTAATTGCACATATTTCAGAAAACTATGTAGATTTCTTTCCAGTTTGGTATTCTTGAACTAGCTTGTGTAGATCAGTGATCAAAATCCAAATTAAATACATTTTAATTCCAGGTTGCAACACTGCAAATTGTGTAAACTCGAAATCTATTAATCTAAATTTTCACTCACTTCATTTTTTTAACTGTGCAGCCTTACTTATAAGATATCTGTATTTCATCTCATATTTAGCTTTATTGTGGCTGACTTTTTGGGAGGGAAAGGTATCTGAAGTTCAACATGCACTATCAGCTACTATGTCCAACACACTGTCTCCAAGCTTCCATATGTGCAGTAAGTGACACCAGGCCTCTGACAGGGTCGCTACTGTTAAATGTAGAGTGACCTTTCACTCCCGATTTAAACTGATCAGTCAGACAAAATACAGGTGCTGGTCATATAATTAGAATATCATCAATGTTACACAAACTGATATATTTCAAATGCTTATTTCTTTTAATTTTGATGATTATAACTGACGACTAAGGAAAATCCCAAATTCAGTATCTCAGAAAATTAGAATATTGTGAAAAGGTTCAATATTGAAGACATCTGGTGCTACACTCTGATTAGCTAATTAACTCAAAACATCTGCAAAGGCCTTTAAATGGTCTCTCAGTCTAGTTCTGTAGGCTACACAATCATGGGGAAGACTGCTGACTTGACAGTTGTCCAAAAGACGACCACTGACACCTTGCACGAGGAGGGCAAGACACAAAAGGTCCTTGCAAAAGAGGCTGGCTGTTCACAGAGCTCTGTGTCCAAGCACATTAATAGAAAGGCGAAGGGAAGGAAAAGATGTGGTAGAAAAAAAGTGTACAAGCAATAGGGATAACCGCACCCTGGAGAGGATTGTGAAACAAAACCCATTCAAAAATGTGGGGGAGATTCACAAAGAGTGGACTCCAGCTGGAGTCAGTGCTTCAAGAACCACTACGCACAGACGTATGCAAGACATGGGTTTCAGCTGTCGAATTCCTTGTGTCAAGCCACTCTTGAACAACAGACAGCGTCAGAAGCGTCTTGCCCGGGCTAAAGACAAAAAGGACTGGACTGCTGCTGAGTGGTCCAAAGTTATGTTCTCTGATGAAAGTAAATTTTGCATTTCCTTTGGAAATCAGGGTCCCAGAGACTGGAGGAAGAGAGAAGAGGCACACAATCCACTTTGCTCAAGGTCCAGTGTAAAGTTTCCACAGTCAGTGATGGTTTGGTGTGCCATGTCATCTGCTGGTGTTGGTCCACTGTATTTTCTGAGGTCCAAGGTCAACGCAGCCGTATACCAGGAAGTTTTAGAGCACTTCATGCTTTCTGCTGCTGACTAACTTTATGGAGATGCAGATTTCATTTTCCAACAGGACTTGGCACCTGCACACGGTGCCAAAGCTACCAGTACCTGTTTTAAGGACCATGGTATCCCTGTTCTTAATTGGCCAGCAAACTCATCTGACCTTAAACCCATAGAAAATCTATGGGGTATTGTGAAGAGGAAGATGCCATATGCCAGACCCAGCAATGCAGAAGAGCTGAAGGCCACTATCAGAGCAACCTGGGCTCTCACAACACCTGAGCAGTGCCACAGACTGGTCGACTCCATGCCTCACCGCATTGCTGCAGTAATTCAGGCAAAAGGAGCCCCAACTAGTATTGAGTGCTGTACATGCTCATACTTTTCATGTTCATACTTTTCAGTTGGCCAAGATTTCTAAAAATCCTTTCTTTGTATTGGTCTTAAGTAATATTTTAATTTTCTGAGATACCTAATTTGGGATTTTCCTTAGTTGTCAGTTATAATCATCAAAATTTAAATAAATAAACATTTGAAATACATCAGTCTGTGTGTAATGAATAAATATATAATATACAAGTTTCACTTTTTGAATGGAATTAGTGAAATAAAACAACTTTTTGATGATATTCTAATTATATGACCAGCACATGTACGTTGAAAATAGGGGCAAATGTATAGAAAGGCTCATGAACATGTAGCAACTAGTAAGAAGGGTCTTGCTGGCAGAAGTTGGCATATGGAACCCCCTGGGAAATTTTGTATTAGCTTGGTGATGTCATAATACTTCCCCAAACGATCTGAAATTATAGCCTTGGGCCATCACAATATCAGTGCAGACCTCACTGCATAACCTATGATGCAGTTAGCAGGCATTGCTTCCCCAACTATACCTTGCCCCATATGCTTCAGGTCCATATAACCCTGTAAATTATATTTTCTTATAAATAAAAGCAGAAAATAGAATCAGTTGCTTACTACATTCATTGCACTATGTATGAAAAACACAATATATCATAAATAACCAGTTATGCAAATGAAAGGTCAAACACTGCCAAATGTCCAATATATCCACAGCAGCACAGGAAGGATTCAATTTATAAAACAATCTGCATAAAGCTATTATGTCACACTTACAAACAACCAGAGTAAGATTTACTCTTAGCCTACATGCTTGACAGATATGGCTTTACACACTCATAAATGTAAAAATGAATTGCACAATAAGCAAGTTATTCTCTCAGCTAAACAACTAGATATGCAGCGCTTTTATTTTTATCTAAATCACAGCTTTATTAAACTAGCGAAATGGATAGGAAGCAAGTGCCATGTGCTGCTGCTTGAAAAGCATATTCAAAAGGAAATATAGTGTTTTCTTTCTGTCGTCATTCAATTTAGGGCAAAAAAAAGTAAAATTACAAAAAAATACTTATTTTTATTTAAATCATTTTCATAGCCAGCAGGAGTAGCTCCAGACTCCTTTTCACTTTTACTAGGCTAGTCATCACTGCTGTGCCAAACAAGCCTGTTTTTTTACAAAGCTCAAACTACACACACTGCCCACGTGGGTCTATACAGCGCATGAGACCCTGTTCAACCCAATAGTTGTGTGCTGCATTATAAAAAAAAAAAAACAGCGCTTGTACCTTTTCATGGCATGCAGCCCATTTAAATGAATAGGCTGCCTTTACGTACAACACATCAATGTGCATGCTAACACAGTGCAACAGTGTGGACCCAGCCTTACTGGCCTTCCATTAGACAGTCTGAAATCAAACTGTTCCTGCTGTGCTATCTCTATAAAAAAAAACCTAAAGCTCTGTACCATGGGTACACCTTCTATAAAAGGTTTTCAAACAAATATTTTATAGAAGTAGAACATTAAAAACATGAATTTAAAGCATAAAGTTAAAAATAACACTAAATGTATAGCCTAGCCCTAGAAAAAATAAAAATAGCAGTTTTTGCTGCAAAATTCACTAGTGCTGTCCCTTACAGAAAATGCTCTTTGCCACTAGAATGTAATATATTGCATCTTAGCAGTTTATCAATTCATAGCTTTTTTTGTTCATTTTTTCACCAGGAGATCCTGCCAGTAACACACTTCCTGTTCTACATTGACCAATCTGACTTGCTGTACTGTATCTATAGAGAAGCAGTGTTATCGTCCCAGGCTCGGTTCTTATTGAGAGCTAGGCAAGGCTGATAACACTGCCTGGAATTTCAGTACAGCAGAGGCAGAGTGCACAAGAAGTTATGAGCTCACTGGATTTCCAGCAGGACCAAACAGTATTTTTTCTGTACTTGCATCATGTTTAAAGAGGCAAAAGATGGGGGAATGTGCATGTATCTGAGTGTGCAAAATACTTAAAATTGTTCAATGTCTATCAGAAAAATTTCCAATGTCTATCTATTAGAAAACAAAATACTTACATGGAGCACATTAACGCTAAGTTGCTGAAAATTACGAGACCTCAACTCCTGCTTTCTCTGCTGATTTTCATTATATTTTTCCTCTGCAAGCTGCCTAAAATACAGGATGTAAATTTCAGTTTCCAAAGCTTCTTTGAATCTGAAAAGCTATTTTTTTGTTACGTAATAAAAAAAAAATTTAGTTTGTACTCAATACATCTTCAATATTTCAGGACTTAATAAACAAAGAGTATCCACCACATTTGCACAGTTCCTACTCAAATCAGGCCACGGATCCTGGTGCCGAGATTTAGTGAAAACATTCTCATCCTTAATATGTAACCATTAACCTATAGTATATCTTAACCTATCTTTCCTTAAAGTGGTTGTAAGCCCTCCTTGACAAGTTTTCCCAACTTTACTCATTAATAATCACTGTGCAAATTGCTCTATATGGGTGGATCCTAACCTGCTCCGTTTGCTTGTAATCTGTCAGGTTCGTTTTCATGACGTCAAAGCCGCATGCGCATATTCACCCTCATTCACGGCACTCTCATTGTGCCGTTAGTCCATTCATAAATGTACATCTTCTCTCTTCGGCACTGTCCCGAGATCCTGCGAGATTACAGTGTCATCCAGCTCCTGAAACACCCCCTGTGACTTGCTACATCATAGGGGGTGTAAACAGCAGCAAATTACAAAGCACCCCAGAGCCAGAAGATCAGCTGCATTATATAGTCAATTGCACTTTTCAGGGTTAAAAAAGCCCTGCATAGCCTTTTTACTCCCCACCCTTAGCCGGAGCTGAAGCTCCCGTACACCTCTCCGGGACGCCGACTCCCAATTCACCGTCACCATGATCATCTACAAGTGTGTCATCAGCAATGATGAAATGTTCTCGGACATCTACCCAACAAAAGAAGTCTGTAATGGGCTGTGTATTGAAGTTGAAGGAAAGACCATCACCCGAAGAGAAGGTGACATCGATGACGCTCTTATTGGTGGAAACGCATCTGCTGAGTGTGTGGATGAGGGAGGCGACGGTGTATCAGTATCAGGAGTTGACATTGTGATGAACCATAAACTTCAAGAAACTGGCTTCTCAAAGGATGCATTTAAACGATATATTAAAGACTATATGAAGGCCATTAAATGTCATCTAGAAAATAAGAATCCTGGAAGAGTGCAGCCTTTCATGACTGGAGCAGCAGAAAAAATCAAAGAGATTCTTGGAAACTTCAAAAACCTGCAGTTTTTTACAGGAGAGTCAATGGACCCTGACGGTATGGTGGGCTTTTTGGATTACCGTGAGGATGGTATAACCCCCTTCATGACTTTCTTCTTAGATGGCTTGGAACTTGAAAAATGTTAACCATTTGGATTGTTTGATGCAACCAACTGCTGCTGATTTCCATTCATACCACACCAGGATTAAAGTCTTATGACCAACTCATACTGGACTGTTATCATCGCGCTTCATTTATTTCAACCCTAAATTATTGGAGTGGAGACAGATTTTAAAACTTTTGTCATTTAGTCCAAATAAAATGATCATACTCCACTCTAAAAAAAAAAAAAAAGCCATGCATAGTTAACAAGTGCTGAATGGTTTGTCCACTTGTCTGTGCCTCGATATGCAGGACATGGATGCTATAGCAATCTCGAGTGAAAACGAGGCTTGGCTGCAACATAACTGATCATGTGCGAGATAATAGCAGAAGAGGAAGGGCGGAAGTAAACTGCACTGCAGCCTCGGAATACAGTAGCTGAAATGGCGCTGGCTACAACAAGGAAGCAATAATCTAAAATCACCTGGCAAAACAGTAAGAAAACATCTAAAGGGGGAAATAGCAATGCAGAATGTTATGGGAAGCTGTATCAGACAGGTTTTTTTGAAGAAGGAGCATTTGAGGAGCTGAGTTTACTTCCTCTTTAAACCCTAAAGCTAGGTACACACGTTCCAAACATGGGCTGGTTCAACAGGAACCACCTGACATTCGGACAGCATGTACAGCTGCCTGTCCGACAGAAGCCAGTCTCATGATCAGCTTCTGTTGAATGGTCTTGCTAGAAAACCAGCATCCCACCAGCAGCCATTGGCTGCAAGCGCTGGACAGCGTGTTCTGGTGGGGGGGATAGTCCCCCTGTCAGAACACAATAACACAGCGGGGATGATCGCCATACTAACATCACTTGTGTTAGTACAGCGACCTCTCCATTTTTTCTTTTGCCTGCTGGGTTGAACAAATAAAAAAACTTTATGTGTGTACCTAGCCTAACACTTAAATAGACTGCGTTGTCAGATCATGGATTTTTTTTTTTTTTTTTAATCTTTTTATTGAAATTTTGTAGCAAATGTTACAACAGACAGATCACAAGTGTTGAATAGTACAAAGGTAGCATATAGTTCATACATGGTATTTCAAATCAAAGGGTATCAAGCAAATGTTTATGAACTACCTGGCGGTCTTCGGTAGTAAAATACTATGCGAACATAAAAGTTGTGGTAAGAAATATTAAGAAAAAATGGGAAAGGGGGAGGTCCGGGAAGGGTAAAAGCATGGACAGAGGTAAAGGGGGCTGGGGATTGGGAAGGGGAGGGGAGAGAGCAACTATCCATTGCCTTCTCTGCGAGTATGTCGGCAGTTCTATCTATAGCCCTAGTTCGACTTTCCTTTGATTGGCCCTATATAATGGTAAGGTCAGATCGGTGTCCGTGTACCTCTGCCACCCCCAATGGGATCACTCTGTGGCATGGTCTCGGACCCCCACCCGCTCTATACTGGTAAAACTAGCAGTCATCGGGAACTTAAAGTGGTTCAAGGACCGAGTCTTAGAGGACTTAAGTTCGGCTGGGCGTAAGGGAACTGGTCGTATGATTGGGGAAATCGGGTTTCCCTTGTCGAGGGGTTAGATACCTAAGCTATAGTAATAGGTTAAGTTAGAGCGAGACAGGAAGGAATCAGAAAAGTGTTCAAGAAGTGGTCGGATGTCCCCTCGTCGCAGATCATGGATTTTAACAAATGTTTTCATAGGATTATATGTGTAGTTAATTTCTTTTATGCATATTTATTACTTGGAAAAGCTTCCCTTATGTAGACATTCAAAAGCCCTAAGGCTGCTGTGGTTCACACAGGGGCGATCCAAAATCCTCCCGAGCCGGTAGTGATGTCATCTCTAGGCTACCCTGTGCGACTGACACGCCAGTCAATTGTAACCACGCTCGTATTCCTGTACCTGGGGATTGGTGCATAGACATGTGAGTGTTTTATCTTGTTTTATGATGTGATTAAAGTTATGACAGAGAGCATTAGATCTGGTGTTTATTTTTTATGGACCTAATGCGATTATTATGGACCTGATGCGATTTGTGGATTTGATGAGGTTCCAATTAAAACGCATGGTGGAAGCTGGAAGTGCGAAGGCTTGCTTCTAAAAGTGCTGTGACCTCTGGGAGGTTGAAACTGTGAGGTGAGAGGCTGGAGTGACTGGTGGAGGGGCACTGCTACACACCTTTGCATTTATTTAGCCTCACCTAGCTGTCACGGTGTACTACTTCCTATACCTGGATATCGCTCAGAAATGGACTATTGCATATATATTTAAATGTTTTGTGTGAATTTTAGCGCTCCACATTTATACCCATATTTTTTGTCAGATTTGGTTTAACAATTTTACCAGAAGTGTTGAGCAGCTTTTAAAAAGTGTCAATTTGAATCAGCGCTGAATCATTTGTATTTTGTAATTGCCGTTTATTGATTGGTTTACGCAAAAGTTGCTGCGTTTAGGAATGATGAGAATTAATTTATGGGGTTTTTATTTTTTTTTTATATTTTACTAGTAATGGCGATGATCTGAGATTTTTAGCGGTACTGCGATATTGCGGTGGACATGTTGGACCATTTTAACACTTTTTTGGGACCATTTGCATATATACAGCTATCAGTGCCATGAAAATGCACCTAATTACTGTGTAAATGCCATTGGCAGTGAAGGGGTTAACCTGGAGGGGGCGCTCTAAGGGTTAACTGTATAACCATATACAGGAAGCCTGTGATCACATCCCTTCCCCCTCTGTCAGAACGGAGATCCGTGTTTACATAGACGGACCTCCGTTCTCTCACTGCGGGGGAGCCATTGTGGGTAGCCGGCAGAGATCGAGTCCGCCTTACCCACTCCCTGGCGCCCCCGAAACACAGTGAGCACGCGAGCGCGCCTCAGGAAGCAGGCGCTCACAATACTCGTTATCGCATCCACCGTCAGGTGACGGCGCTTCACAATAACATAATATAACACTAATAAAAGCTGAAAAAATCACTGATAAGCTATTTACATTATCGAATAGTCACTAAAAAAGTCGAAAATAATCACA
>BLSH010340655.1:12882-30005 GCA_018402905.1 Glandirana rugosa | reverse complement strand
TAAAAAAAAAAAAAAAAAAAAAACAGCAACATTACATAAATATGATCCACCAACACAGGGTCGGCCCTACCATGGGCCCCAGTGGGTCCATTGGACCCAGGCAGCACTTTGAGAGGGGCAGCAAATTGAACCACAGCCGCCTCTCCTTCCCTTCTATTTACCCAGCAAATTGATGACCAAGATTTTCTTTCCAGCAGTTTTGTGTGTCGGAATGACAACTGCCCCCTGGGCTGCTCTGCCTGCCCCTATACTACCCTAGCCTGTCCATATACTACCCTAGCCTGCCTATATACTACCCTAGCCTGTCCTGTATTGAACATTATGGTATGTCATATAGTTTTGTATATAGACAAGGTGCTGTTGCATGTAAATATGACTTCCTGATAAATTTAATTTTGGTTTTAATTATGATGATATAAAATAATGGATGTGGGGGCCTTTTGGTTGGCGTGATTTTTTTTGGGGGGATGGGGGGGCAGCATTTCATTCTTGGACCCAGGCAGCACAAAGTCTTGGGCCAGCCCTGCACCAACGTGAGGTAAAGAACATAGAATGGCAAACCGTGAATAGAAGTTATTAAGAAAGTATACTCTTAAAAAATCTTTAACCAATATTTTGGGTCTAGTGTGAGGTCATGGGGAAAGAGTCTTTACCCTAAAGTAGGCTTGCCTACTATTTAGTAGTTTGAAAGAAGGCAAAGCCAAGTCCAGATTCTGCTTCGCAAACAGTATTTAAGTACCTACTGTAGAGAGCTACGGCCTTTCTTGGGTTTTAATGCTGTGCTGTGTCTAAAAATAATATATTTTTGTACTTACTGTAAAATAATTTTGAAGTATTGAGAGACACGAGAATTTTGAAATCCTTAGACAATTAGGTTATACTGCATCTTACAGGTGTGTGGGACACTGGCAAATAAAAAAAAAGTGAAGCTAGTCACTGTATAACACTTTCAATAAGCATTGTTTTTTTGAGCTAAGCAGTAGCTAAGTCCAATGACAGATGGCTGGGATCTATGTCAATGGACTTCAAGAAAAAAACTACAGTAAATACAAAAATCCTACTTTCTTTATCATCTATTGTGGAACACCAGAATTTAAATTTTTTTTTAGACAATTCCAAAGTCCAAAAACAGTCCAACTCATTTATTGTGAGTATTAAGAGTATCTGAGAGGATAAACACTTCAACATAGTCTAGAAGCAGGGCTTAGCAAACATGAAATTTGTGATCACCCAGAAGCAGGGCATAGAGGATGAACCTAGTGCTCCAAACCAAGACATGTAATCATCAGCAAACTTCTACCTGCAGGACAACAAATCATGTACAATAAGGAAAACAGGTGGGACAACAAACTAAATGAACAAGAGAAAAAAAACTTGGCAAACAGCTACGGTGGTCAATAGGGATGAAGTCCAGGTTGATGTTGAACATGAGTTTGATGTGAACCTAGCTTGTTCATAGTTCAGTGAACAGGTGAATAAACTAGGCCAGATTTGGCCAAGAACTCCTGTATCACTACGACCTCTGAATGACAAATTCCCTAAACAAGCCAGCAGGAATCCCAGTTTATGGTGCGCTCATTTTTCCTTGGGTTCATTCCCTCAGCTCCTGGGATAAAGTCTATGATTCACAGATCCTGACTTGCAACACTGCTTATGTAGAACAATTTATATGCAAGTAGTCCAGGGGGATACACTTCTTGTTTCCCCTTGCCCCAAACCCTTTTTTTTCTTACCATTTGGGCAAAACCTTAGATCCTATTTGGTACCTTTTTTAATTTTTTCAGATATGCTATGCACTTGCGCCTGATGAGTGGCAACTGGCCACGAAAAGCGTTGAGCCTATTCAATGTCATCATGTTCCCAACACATAGCTTAACCTCAACTGTGATTCATCTGTATCCTATATCCAATTTTATCCATTACTAAAATAAGCATTTGACTTTTTGTACCAGTTACTCTCATGGGATATCATGCAATTTCAGATGTGTGCATGTATACATATATGAATTCTCACTTTTGCATGTCATTGTCTTGTACATTGATTAAAATACCCAAGTTCAATTATGTATCACATGTAATGAAGTATGCTTAGTTTTTATGTCAGTTAAACAATTTACTTAATTTCTCCTACCATGCGTCTTGTGCCTCACTCAAAGTAAGAAAAAAAAACTATTTTATGCCAGGAAAATGAGGCACTAGGGTGGAAATAAGGGTCAGTGCCATGGGTAGGGTCTAGAAGAGTTGGAGGACACAGAAGAATTAATCCTTAAGGGGTAAAGGAGCAGAATAAATAAATTACTGTCAATCTTGCAGGCTACAAGATCCCTCAGGATGGGGATAGGGCAGAAGAGGTTCAAGTTCTGCAAGAGGATTAACCACTTATGATGGAAAAGTAATATTTTGTGGAGAGGAATGCAAGATCGAATGAGCTAGCATAACTACGGGTAAGAATTAGAGATCTCATAGTGTGTGAAATCCACACAAACCTGAGAAGATGCACAACTGGATGCAGTATTACCTGAAACAGCAGCCTAGATTCAAAGGTCTACAGTGGAAGCTACAAGAAGAAGCCTGAACATCCAAACTCCAAATAAGTAAATAACCAAGAGACCCAGCAGAAAAAACAAACAGCCCCCACACTTTCACAAATGGGGTGTACCTTCAAGCAGAAGGTTGAACAGGTGAGACAGAGGACATTGAGCCTCCATATCGGTGTAGAGTGGGAAGTAGACTGTGATCATCTCTACTGTAGTAGTAGATGAAGAACAGGGATCCTCCAGCCCGACTCAAGATCTCATGCACACAGTTTAGGTAACAGAGGAACCAGGAATGACATTGTTAATGGCGGCAAGAGACATCCATGCACAAGCTAATCAAATGTTCCTTTAAGTGTAACTAAAGACAAAACTTTTTTCCATTTTGGATACAGTAAAGGAGGGTTATAACCCCTGTCAGTTTTTCTTTTGCCATTTGGGACAGGAAGGGAGATTTCCCTTCCTGTCCCATAGTGAAAACAGTAAGTGAGAGGAAATCCCTTCAAAGTGAAGGAATCCAGGAGTGTCACCAGGGTCACCAAAATTAGTAAGCATAAGCATATCTCCAGTGTGTCAGGCACTACACCAAAGCATTCTACACATATGAACAGACATTTTGTCCATGCAAGACACATGCTTAGATGCTTTTCAGACACTATCACAGTTGAATTAAAGTGCTCCGGACAGTTGTTCTATAAAAGCTTCTGGGTATGAGGTTTTTTTTCTGGGCATGGAGTGGTTTAAGAGATGTGATCCACAATGATATGGATTTACAAATCTTTGTCACAGCCAACGGAGGGTAGATAGTCATTCCAGATAACTCAGACTGGCAGTTGAGTAGTCTACTTTGGCAGTAAAATCCCTAAAGGTAGGAACTAGAGCTTCAGCTTGACTGGCCTTACTCACTACGTGAGTCTTTCGAGACTGTGTCACACCAGAGTCTGGGCCACAGCTCTGGACATAGAAAATGTTCTGCAGCTAACTAACACAGTACACAATGGTCTGGAAAGCACCACAATGCAGAGTTCAGTGCCTGAAGGTCACATTCCAGACTTGCTCACCATCACCAGAGACTGTGCATTGGCTCTGCAGAGTGCTTTGTGGCTGATTAACACAGAAAACAAAGGTCTGAAAAGTGTCACTATACAGAGCCCAGTGTCTGAAGATCCCATTCCAGGCCAGCCCTGCAAATTTTTGATCCAGTTGGGTATGGGAATGGCTATTGCTAAGAATACACCAATCTGAACAGCTGAAGAAAACACATATCTGTGGTGTATCAAGTATTTTGATTTAAAAAAATGGTAAAACTAGGAATACAATGTCCAGTAAGGAATATACTGTAGTTAGTAGTGCTGAATAAAAGGTAACTTCCTTGAAGGTCAGATGCTGGGTTTAAAGGGGCATACATGTATTTTCATTTTCTAGTATCCCACATTCCTGCAGGTGGCAGTATAACCCACTTATCCAAAAATTCCAGTGTTCCTCAATGGATGATAATGCCATAAAGACTTCCTTACTTCCCCTATCATTCTAACACTGTGTCAAACCTTGACAAAAAGGATGTCACTAGGACAGGATGTAATGAAAAATACTCCCAAAGGAGTTCCACACAGCCTTCAGTTGGAGATTCTAACTGTTTCCCACTCTAAAAAAAGGTGTTTTTATGGTATGCTTCTTTTTTGGACAGAACTGTTCTCATATCTTGTTCCAGTGGCAAACAAAAGAGAATAAAAAACTGACCGTGGTTTCAAGGCTTATACAATGTAACATTTAAAAAAATGTATCTTCAAAATTAAAGAGAAGTTCCAGCCTGGGGAAAAAAACTAAAAGTCAGCAGCTACAAATACTGTAATTTTCATATTGGCAACCCAGCTGATTTTCGGATCGGCTGTCGGGTGCTGCCACTGCCATCTCCACTAAGGGAAACCGACAGAGAAGCCTTTCGGCTTCACAGCCAGTCCCCTACTCTGTGCTTTCTAATTGGCCCGGCAGTGGAGGAAGGAGGGGGGCGAACTTCTGAGGGGCTGCGCCGTCTCCCGGAAGTGGGAACAGTGACCTGTCAAAAACAGGTCCCTGTTCCCCCCTCCCCCTGAAAGGTGCCAAATGTGACCCCGGAGGGGGGGAGGTAGCAAATAAGTGGAGGTTCCACTTATGGGTGGAACTCCGCTTTAAGCTTTAAAGTGGCATTAAACCCAAAAACAAAAATGTATTAAGTTGTAGCTCACCATTTCTTTAATGTGGTGGCTGCATTCGTTTCCCTTTTTAAACTTTTTGCCTTTGTTTTCACCTGGAGATTCAGTCAGTAAGTCTGTTGTTTTTCAAATTACTTTCACAGGCCAAGCTGTCCAGACAAAATAATAGTTAGAGGGTTGTGCCAAACCATTTAACACAGACATGGTCAGCTTTTATTCATTTAAGTCAAACTTTTATCCTCGAAAATGAAAAAAAAATATTTGCTGTAACTGCGTGTTAGCTGGAGTTCAGCTTCCATTTGTTGGTCAAATCCATCTAAATCTGCAAGTTCAAAACTGCCCTCTTCCCATACTGAGAGTGCTGTTGTCCAAAGGTCTCTGCTTTACTGCTTAATCCAGAATGCAGACACCCTAAGACAGGAATTGTGTTACTAGCTGGATCACCAGGTAAAATATAGGGAAATACAATTCAATACAGGAGGAATCAGAGAGCCCTGCTCTTTAGAACTTACAATCAAAGAGGGAAAGTCAAGAGAAACAAAAGGGGACGAGAATAATGTAGAAAATCAAAGTTGTTAGGTGTGGGCAGGATAGGCTTCTCTGAAGAGGAGGGTATTCAGGCATCATGTAAAAGCAAGCAGAGTTGGAGATAATCAGACAGATTGGTGTAGGGCGTTCCATAGGATGGGAGAGGCTCTGGAAAATTCCTGGAAGCAGGCATGGGAGAAGGTGATGAGGGAGCTAGAGAGTAGGAGGTTTTGGGAGGAACGAAGAGAATGAATGAGTTGGTATTTTGAGACTAGGTTAGTACTGTAGCTGGTGGCCGAGTTGTGGATGCTTTGTAAGTTGTTGTTAGCATTTTGAATTTAATTTGTTGGGTGAGAGGAAGCCAGTGGAGGGATTGACAGAGAGGTGTAGCAGACACGGAGCGGTTGGTAAGGTGGATGAGCCTGGCAGCATCATTCATGATGGACTGAAGGGGGAATAGCCTATGTAAAGGTAGGCCAAAGAGAAGGGAGTTGAGGCGCGAGATGACCAGGGAGTGAATTAGGAGCTTTGTGGTGTCATTGGTTAGAAAGGGGCATATTTTGGAGATGTTGCAGAGGTTGAGGCAGCAAGATTTGGACAGTGATTGGATGTGGCACCTAAAGGATAGTTCAGAGTCTACTTTAAATATAGTTTATAGTGTTTTTTTAGGTGTCCACTCATAAATAAAAACTCTGACGTCTCAAGAAGAAACTTTTCTTTCCCAGTCCCACTCAATAATTACGAGAACCTAAATTTGGTGATTTTATAAAGGACACATAATTTAATTATAAGTGCGTGTTTAGAAGAACAACAATTCTTATTGCTGAAAGTAACCACTGCAATCCTCCCTTCTCATTTTCTAGTAAAACATGATTTGCAGGATATGATTGGTCCTTGTTAACTACAAACACTTTTCATCATTATTCATAAATATTATGTGTGCTTCAGTAATGCGTTTAGTTCCTGTTCAGGTTGAATTATAATTACTTGGCTAGCAGCAATTTACCAGTTAATGGTATGAGGAGACATCAGACAGTTTAGAAAGGAAACACTGACATGTAGATAAACTGATTTTGCTGATAAAGTGTGTATTTTCTTGTACATCAACAAGCTTTACAAACATCCACAATGGAGTTTGGTTTGTTTAACTGAATTTTGCAATTACAGAGAGCAAACATGGTGTTATTTCCTTGGATTTTATTTAATTAATCCGCAACACAAAAGCTGCTTCCAATGCTAAGCAAATATACTAACGGTAATCAGATTTTTAGAAATTCTTTCAGATAAATGATGCTCACTCACGATACAAACTACATACACCAGCAGTTAATGACAAATGACATTATACACAGCAGATAAATAAATTACATTAAAAGTCTATTCATCTTTTTCACTAGAAAATTAAACGTAATCATTCGATTTTCATTTTGGCTGTGCCGCAGCATACAGAAAAGTAGTAATTCTTTTTAAAAGACATCTTTAATAGGTTACAATAGCGGCCTCTGATATTTTTAGGGCTGACCAACACCTTCCCACACAAGAGCCATGCAATTTATTTTATCAAGAAATGTTTTTTTTTTTAAGCTGAACTTCAGGCAGATACAATAGGCACAACATATTAACACATCATTCAATTTTTTGTTTTTATATGAAAACAGCGTAGGTACAATCATTTTACTGCATTGCAGCCTTGCATTATTGCAGCATTCCATAGTCAATGGCTTAACAAATGCTCTTTCACAAAGTATTTGGTTAACATTGTTTAACATTAGAGGAAACTGAGGATTAGAGGAACTGAATTTATTCTCTCTTGAGAAGAGGAGTTTAAGGGGGGATATGATCAACAACTATAAATACATAAGTGGTAAATATATAGTGAACTTGGTGTTGAGTTATTCACTTTAAGGTCATCACAGAAGACAAGGGGGCACTCTTTACGTCTAGAGGAGAAGAGATCTAATCTCCAAATATGGAAAGGTTTCTTCACAGTAAGAACTGTGAAAATGTGGAATAGACTCCCTCAAGAGGTGGTTCTGGCCAGCTTAGTAGATTGCTTTAAAAAAAGGCCTGGATTATTTCCTAAATGTACATAATATAACTGCATACTAACATTTATAGGTTGATCTTTATAAGTTAATCCATGGAATATCCGATTGTCTCTCCGGGGATCAGGAAGTAAGTTTTTCCTCTTGTGACAGGGCGGTCCCCTGTCACGGTAGTTGTTCTCCAGGATTGTCAACCTGGCAGTTTGACAGGCTCCAGGACTGTTATTTGACATGGCGGAATCTGTTTTGGCAGTTTCCTCCAAGCTTTGTTAGATCCAGTTGGGAGCCTGGAGTTTGGAGATTTCTCAGCAATCTGGGAGGGAGGAAATCTCCAATCCTGGGACCAGGTTTTGAAAGCAGCCAGGACATTGATTGTCCAGGTGTGTGTAGGCCTGATAGGAGAGTCAGGGACAAGGTTCTGAGCTTCACTCTCCAGAGAAGTCCAGGCCTGCAAGGGAGAAGCGTGCATGTCTGCATGGGTCTGTCTGAGAGCAGACATGAGGCCTTATCCATAGAGCCGTAGCAGCAAGAGAGAGTGTCAGCCGGGGTACTAAGTGGGTACCCAGGACACTGTTACATGGTCAGGAGACCAAGGTCAGAAGCGAGAGCAGCAGCGCTGACCAGTAAGCCAAGAGGCTTGGTATCTTTACCGTGAGTAATTTACTTTTCTGTGATGAAGTGAAACCCCTGCTTTGGAGAACTCTGGAAGGACTGTAATAAACATGGGCTGCTATGCCCTTAAAAAGAGATCCTGGCTGTCGTGAACTCACTCAAAAGGCATCTACCATAAGAGCTAACGGTCCCCCATACCACACTCTGCTGAAGCAAATTGGTTCATGCTTTGTTGGTTTTTTTGTCTTCATCTGGATCAACTGTGGGTATAGGATTGAGTATATAGGATTCTATGATATTTATTTTTTTATGATATTTTTTTCCCCTTTTATTGGTTGAACTAGATGGACTTGTGTCTTTTTTCAACCAGACTACAGTAACTATGATATAGTTGACAGTAATATTCTCATAATCCCATAATTGCATATATAACAATGAAAAAGGTTGATACACAACCATCTATATGGAAAAGTATTAGTAATTAAAGAAAACCTGACAATACAATAATAGTATTAAACAGACTACAGCACCATGATAGAGGCCTCTACATGTGCCTTTGGAAGTCTTTAAAAGCTTCCTGAAATTTAGAGTGCTTTTACATTCAAATGTAAACATTTCCCATGTGTGAGAGCAGGCCTGCCCCATTGTACCTTTTTCACCTTCTTACTTGTTCACTGTTATGATGAGTTGGCCTTACTTATCCAACTTGAAGGCAGATAAGGCTAGAGGAGCCAATTAAATTCTCAACCATACCAAGTAGTTTCCAGGAAATGCCCATATGCCTACATTGTAGTATTGCTGCCTGTTCTGTACCGCCATTGTCCTGACAGATTTACCGCAAGCTGGTTATACACACACCAAAAATTCTCTGGTTCAGCAGGACAGTGTATACCCTGCTTTAAGCTGCTTTCTACTTATCAGTATCACACCCTGTTATGTAGCAAATATGTTTTGTAGCAAGAGGTTTTCATTTATCCCATACCTGTAGCTGATCAAATATATATGGAATCTGTAAAATCTCCACTGCTCCTGGACGAAGTAATGAATCTTTGTTTAGCATTCTGAAAAGTCAAAAAGTATACACTGTAAATACATCTGATAAAAAAAAAAAAACAGAAACATGATGCAGTGTGTAAGCAATGCAATACCTGCTCATTATAAAATTAAGGTCACTTGAGTAACGATCAGGTAGAGATGGTGTTGGGCCTTCCACAATTTTCAAAACAATAGCCAAAAAACTGTGTCCAGTAAAAGCATATTCCAAGCAGCATATTTCATGAAGAATGCAGCCAACGGACCTGCAAACAATCCGCACAAAAAATTAGACATGCTACAATTGTTCCAGTAGGAGTAAAAACATATAGCTTCTATATGAATGTTCTGGTTAATTTTGTCAGACCACTGTGTTGCTATGGCTATTTTAGTGCTTTTTATAGCATAAATATATATATGGAATAGTACATTTGAGCTTCCATGCATTTTTTCTAGAAACTACCCCTATTCTTGTCTATTGAACTCCTTGGACTGGTTCATGAAGATCAGGCAACAGGAAGCAATGTTGGCAGAAAGTAGGTGGTGGTGGACACAAAGAAGGAGTCGTTTTGGCAGGACTTAAAGAAGCATGGAGTAGTCTGAATAAATGGAAGACGACTTCATCATCAGGAAGAACCAAGTTAAGTAACTGTTTAGTGTATCCCTATCCATATGGTATACATTGTCCATGTTCATTTGCTAGGAAGGATAGATAGCTTGTGCATGTGTATATTGTATGTATATTTTTGTGATACTCTGGGGTTGATTTACTAAAGCTGGAGAGTGCAAAAACCAGTGCAGCTGTGCATGCTAGCCAATCAGCTTCTAACCTCAGCTTGTTCAATCAAGCTTTGACAATAAAACCTTGAAGCTGATTGGTTTCTGTGTGGAGCTGCACCAAATTTTGCACTTTCAAGCTTTAGTAAATCAACCCCTATGTCTTGTATTGTATTTTCTAAATGTGTATGCAGTTTGTAGGTACAGAATTTTCGTTTAGTAAAGCAAAGCACATTAACACACTACAGAGATAATTCCTTGCTCGCTTTTACTGCAAAGAATCTTAAAAAATAAATCAAAACAACCACCCAGGCCTAGGCCAAAGGCAAATATTCTGCTTGTGCTGGTACCACCTGGCCAATCACAAATCTGTACAGGCACCACTGGAGTATTGAAAATGCCCTTAAAGCTGTTACCCATGTCATAAGCAATGTACCTCTGCATATCCAGGGGTAATAGCAGGCAGGTTCATTAATATACACAACACTACAGATTATATCTGAACAACACTTTGTGAAATGAATTATTTTAAAAAAATGGGTAGGTAGGGTAGATTCAGCATCTGTTATTACTTATAACTGGGCAGCTCATATCCAGATATAAGACCTCTGTGAAATCTGAGTTTACACCCTTAGATATGATTCCATGCATTTTTGTGATCCCTAGAAACAGGTCTAATTATGAACTTTCCATCAATAATTGAAGTTTATGGGGTGTATTTATTGATGAGTCACTATTCAGTATTTTGTGTCAGGATTCACCTTACAGTATATATTATATGACATTCCCTGGGGAAATCTTGCTGATGGTGATAAAAGCCCATATGCCCTTTAGCATTTGGGGGCTTTTGATGCTGTTTCCATCAAAAAACAGGGACCCCCCCCCCCAAAGCAGTCTGGTCTTTTGCTGACTGGCACCGGGCTCTTCAGCACCACAGTGCCCAGGAGGGGGTATCTGTATGGATAGGGGAGGGGTGTCTTTTATATATATATATATATATATATATATATATATATATATATATATATATAAATTCACCCACATGTTTTGATTTGATTGTAATATGCCCTTATATTGTATATTCTGTAACAGCACATGAATATACAAGTATATGCATTACAGTATGTAAATCATAAGAAATGTCAAGCTAACATTCATGGCAAAGCAAATGACAGTACCAAATAAAAAATATTCCTAAAGCACCTTGTCAGATGTTTTAGAAAACTAGATTTTATTTCATACAAAGTACAAGAGCATTACAGATGGTTAGGATCTATATTAGCAGTAATGAAGCAAATTCTAGCTAACACAGTTAACAAAGTATATTTGAATGAATGTGGCCTAAAGTGAGTCAGTGCCAGTTGAGCGATTGTGTGATGTTTGTCTTACTAATGCTAGAGAGATGTTCCAGTGTAGGAGTACAATAACAGATATATGGGTGATAAATATTGTAAATTAGAATGTAGAGCCAGAAAATAGTGAGAGACTGAGAGAGATTTAGGAAAAACAGCAAGAGATAGTTCAGGAAGATCTTATCATGGGCATGGTGGAGGTCCTGCAGAAATGGCACAGTTTGCCTTTTTTGCCCTGGGTACTGGGTGATCTTGTCCCAGAACTGCCTGGATTAGCACCCAGCTCAGCCTCTCAGTGAGCAACTAAGAGGCTGAGCTTGCTGCTCTCACCCTCCCCACAGCCCAGCACTCCAGTGAGCATGGGGGGCAGAGCAGAGAGCCTGTGACTGACAGTCACCAGTTCTCTGCTCACTGAGCTGTGAGAACCGGGTGATCGGCTGTGTTTGATCACTCTGTGTTTGATCAGTTCTCCGTGTTAGAGGCGGCGGGGCCCGATGCTGCATCCAACTAGGTAAGTATGATTTAAAAAAAGACATTCCCATACTTGAGTCCAAGGTGTCAATCAGACGAATGTTGCCTTAAAGCAAGCTATTCTCTGTCGTCTTTTATATATATTAAAAAAAGGTTATAAACATTAACATAACATTTAAAAACACAAATAAAATTGGTCCATTGTATTTTCCTTTTAAAATCCTATGTGGTTGGCGGGTCTCAGAATCTTCTCATTTATTCAGTGAAGTTGAAGGATATTATATAGGTGGGAAATAGGTCAACAGTAGTATTTTTATGGCTAGTGGAATTCATGTTAAAGGATCACTCTAAAATATATTCTAATTATCAAAAAGAACTAGCACTATTAGGTGTACAGGACAAGGACCACTTAGAAAACTACTGACATGGGAGAAAGCTCCAGCACACAGCCTGTGATTGACAGCCTAAACGTTGTTCCTGTGTGCTGTGTGAAGGGAGATGCATCCCTTCCCTCTAATCAGCTGTCGCTGAGCTCTGCACAGTGTATCTTCAGCTCCCTGTCTCCTGCTTTTTAGAGCTGAGAGGTACGGTGTAAATTCTGGACTTTAAACGGCTGTAGAGAAGAGAATACTGCAGATAAATAGATACAACCTATGTAGGAGATAGATAGATGCAGATAAATAGATACAACCTATGTATCATCTGAGGCCAGTCATGTCACTGTGAACATGTAAGGGTTTGCAACCATTTTCAGGTAAGACTGTATGAATACTCCTCACATTTAATATACATATATAACACATAAAAACAGTTAAAAGCAAACCCATAAAACATTATCCTAATCCAAATTTGCCAAATAGTATCCAACTAAAAAAGGGAACATACACTAAGACCACAAACTGGCATGCACAGGTAGTGCATATATCTACCCGAAATAGTGCATGACTCCACTTCTAATTACATGTGGAATGACATGAAATTGTCAAATATCGAAAAATGAAAAATAAAGGAAATAATAAATAAAAAGTAACTTCAGCCTACATGTACCCTACTGCATGATATGTGCTGAAATGCCATAAATAGCAAAAAGAATCCTCACTGTTAAAGACTAATGATCTACAAAAAGTTAACCTATATAACTTGGTACAGGAGAAAAGTTGTCATGCAAAGCTAGAAACAAGAAAGAATCATGGGGTTACAGCAGGACTGGAGCAAGGACACACATCACAATATCCACTTTATCAAGTTATATAAGCACACGTTACATAAAATACAATCAAAAAAAAAAAGTGTAAACGCCTATGCAGAAGTATAACTTTCTCTATTGTGATTGTGTATACTGGTTTAACCTAATAAAATAAACAGGTTTCAAAAAACCCAACATGTAAGCTTATAAATTCAGATATTCAAACTGATGACTTGGAATGAATATGAAATATTTACTACACATTGCTATCCAGGTAAGGTTTAACAGTGCTAAACCCCGGTGTATCTAACCAAACTGACCATATTCAAATGGTTAACTGCAATAGAATTCTAAGAAAAAAAGATTTTAAATTTGAACTCTAGGCACAAAAACATTAAATAGATTTTATTTCTCAATAGCAAGAACAAAAAATACAGGTAGCACCCTCTAGCTAGTGTGCTAGGTATATATAGTTTAGTTGTTAGTGTGGGTAAATTGGCTTGGCTGGGAGTCAGTCGTGGGCTGGATCTGGCTCAGGATTGAGTGAGTCAGGGAGGCTGGATGACTCACCTGACAGCTCTCCTGGTGCTTCCCCCTGTTTATGGAACCTTGGTGAAGCTTCCAGATGTAGTGGGTGGAAGCTAGGAGGGGCTGTCATGCATATTTATGAGGGCCCTAGCCAATCCCCAGCAAATGGGCTGGAAGGGGGCAGGCTCACCTCATAAATAGACATAAGTCATGCCAGCAGGGGCAGTTGGTGGAAGATGTATATAGACTTTATATAGGACTGTATATAGGAAGAGTTGCCCCTGAAGTTGTTTGAAGTCAAGTGGGCATCCTGTAATTTCTAATCCCTTTCCAAATTCTAATCCCTCAATAAAACAAAAAACAAAGAACCGGACTGTTTTCTGACTCGGGAGTGACTGTGAAAAATTTGGTGTGCCTGGCTGTGCAGGGTGTGGGATCCCAGTTACCTGCGGCCCTTAAGGGGGTGCGCTACAAACACAATAATTACCTTGTAACATTAGCAAGTAAGAATACATACACCTCTTACACTGTCCTACATTAGGACAATACAGTATTTGCTTATTCTGGAGTTCAGCTTTAAGATACAAGGAACCATCAACCTACCATACACTGAAAATGTACCTGTTCAAGCAAGCCTCTCTTTGTGGCCAAGTTTCTGCTCTTACGGGTGCAGGTGATGTGTCCTAGCACCACATTTTTCAGACCTTATAAAGAATTGACACTGGACTCTGGGTATACTAACACTGGTTAGTTAGCTTTACTGATCATATTTGCTTTTACCCTGACAATGGTGAGGGCGGCCATTGTGTAATTAAAACTTTCCAAGTTGATGTCTCAATTTTGAGACAGAGAAAGGGACTGAGAACAGAGATTCCCCATTCCCTTTCTTTATAGACTCAACTGCACTGGACAGTGAATGAATGAGAAGTGCTCTGTGTTGAGAGGCTTCCTTTTCACACAACTATGTTTACTATGTTTCAGTTATGAATGGATACAATTGGGTTGATTTACTAAAACTTGACAGTGCAAAATTTGGACATAAAGCAATCAGCTTCTAGGTTTTTTTGTCAAATCTTAATTGAACAAGTTAGATGCTGATTGGCTACCATGCATAGCTGCACCAGATTTTGCACTCTCAAGTTTTAGTAAATCAACCCCAGTGAGTGATCAGTACCAATCACTTAGTTCGTTCAGTAAAGGAGAGGGCTGGTAAATGACATACTTACTGGCCTCTTCCCCGCTCTCCATCCTGATACATCCCCCATAGCAGCTGGCAGGAAAGGAGAGGCAGTGCTGTGGGGGAGGTGGTTGGACACAAAGGGGGACCCAGGCAGCAGGGGAAATCAGCACCACACTGGGGGATTAGGGTGTGCCCAGGCCGTGCGTACACCTATGACAACCATATTTTATTGCTTTCTAAAATATCAAAATAATGAAGCAAATTAATCTATCATTTAGATGTCGCACAACATATATATTCTTTTTTGATCCTATGGCAGGTTTCAATATCATAGTTGTACAATGTGAAAAAAATAGGTTCTACCCTTAACAAAGCACTTTTGGACTTTCCTAGTGTATGAAGAGGAGAATGAGTTCAATTTCTACCAAGCAGATAATCCGTGCTATTATCAGAATACTAGGAAAACACACAATACATGCATTTAATAAGAGTAATTGTGATATGTGCTTACTTCATTGTGAAAATAATGATGCCTTATTGCATCAAGGCTAAATAGGATTTTGTACAGCATTGTGTTAATGCTCTCATTAAGGTAACCCTTTCATGACCAGAGTTTTTTAAAGCTTACATGCCCAGACCAAGCTCGCCTTTTTCAGTTTGACACCAAGCCTGCCCATTGCTGCCTTGATTGACAGTAACACCTCTATTGATGAAATCCTTCCAATGTGAGCTGCAGGGTCTAGGAGGTTAGCATCTGAAACATAAGGCTCCATGCACACTGAAGCTGATAAACGACCATTTATGGTCATTTGGGCGTTTTTTTTAACAGCCCAAACACACCCCTTTATGTTATCCTATGTGTCCATGAACACATGGACGTTTATTGTCATTTAACAGCAGTGGCATTTTTGGGCTGTTATCTGAACGCACTGAATTAGCGTTCAAGAGCGGTTCTTCTGACCACAAAAAACGCTGGACGCCAATAAACGCCGCTAAATGCTCATATACGCCACTAAACAGCCGTTTATTAGCATCCAGTATTTTTGTAGTCAATGGAAGCTAATGAAGTAAAAAAAACTCTCAAAAATGCAGACACCAACAAACGCGCATAAACGCTATTATAAAACGTTGATATAAGCTAGTTTTAAAAGCAGCGTTTTTCTGCCAGAAATCCGACGTCCAAAATGACTATATAGAGCGCCCAGTGTGCATGGAGCCTTAATGAAGAAGGATTTGGCTCAATCAGGGGAGGTAGGGGAAAGGTTTTATTTTATTTTATTTTACTAGGCTTCTGCATCATTTAGTAGCTGGATTTTGGACTTGTTTAGACACAGGATCTTTTAGCTGTACTTTAGGTAACAGTTAGATTGTAGGCAATATAGGTATATAAAAAGAAAATGTGAACATTATTTGTACAATGTTTAGTCAATGCTTACTCTGAAAACCTTGGAACAGTTGGTCAAAATAGACCAGCTGTTCACATTACAATCCCAAAGCATTCTTACTGTTGCTGACTCCCAATGGGCAAGAAGCAAAATTTGCAACATGTAGTTTATTGCATTGACAATCCTCCAATCAAAAAAGTACTGTTTTCTAAAAATAATATGAAAAGTGCATAAATTGCCTGTTTTTTTTAACCCAATATGCATTCATACACAGTTACATAGTGGGTAAGGTTGGAAAAATATACAGATCATGTGTGTGTGTGACAGCTCAGATTTTGATTTTAAGAGTATACATACCCCTGTTTACTGTATTCGATGCGCAAGACATCTAGAAGGTTTTTTTTTTTATTATTTGTTAATACTCTGAACTGATACCATCACCTGGGAAAGTAAGTTTTACATTTTTGCTGCTCTAATTGTAAAGAACCCCCTCTGCTTTTTCAGAACTTCCTTTCTTCCAATAATAAACTGTGTATGTGTCAGGGAACTAAAGCCTCGTACACACGGGACGACGATCGTGTTCAACACGTCATACTCACGACCGTTGCATGCAGAATCGATCGTCTGTGGCGGCGCTTTCAACAGTTGAACGTACGACGGTCGTTCGTGGGAGTTGTATGTGCAGACTAGAAAACTTGGTCGTGTCAACAAGCTCGCATACGACCGTTGAGTCGTGTGTAGAGCAGCTGTGTTCAACAAAGTTGTATTGTGCTAAACACGCATGCGCCAAGTCCACTTTCAACTAACATGAAATTAGAAAGGAGCCCAAAAGGTGACGCTACTTCCTCATTATACGCTTGTTCGCGTCATCACGTTCGGCCGGCCGCAAGTTGTATGTACGACCGTCGTGTGCATGTCAGTGGGCTACATACGACTGTCAACGTACGATTCAACACGGTCGTGCGCACGATCGCCGTCCCGCGTGTACGAGCCATTAGGCTTCATTCACGCATGTACGCTTGTGTTTAGCTTTTCTAAACATAGGAGAAGTGATCCAAGAAGACTACAACTTTTATGCTATTGAGATTACTAATTCCTGCATTTACAGTGCCTTAAAAAATATTCATACCCTTGAAATTATCCACATTTTGTCTTGTTACAACCAAAAAATGTAAATGTATTTTATTGGGATTTTATGTGATAGACCAACATAAAGTGGCACATAATTGTGAAGTGAAAGGAAAATAAATGGTTTGCATTTTTTTTACATATGTAAAAGGTGTGGTATGCATTTGTATTCC